>VDFB02281492.1:851915946-851976301 GCA_007258455.2 Sequoia sempervirens | reverse complement strand
ATTTTGTTAAATTTAACAATTGACTTTCTTTGTGTATGCTTCCAAAGCTTTCATTGAGGTATTTTGTCAAACAGTTATACAAACCAGCTAATTGCCTTGTCTATGCTACCAAATTTTCCATACATGTCTCTAAAAATTTGGAATATACTCCTAATGCATGCTCAAATAGGTTTCCAATACAAAAACCCTCAATTTGCTCATAAATATCTAGGGTTTTTCTATATTTCACAACTCCAAGGCCTTCCTGATGTAGAGCCAAGGTGAAGATTAACTCATAACAACCTAATGTCAATTCAAATATTGATGCAGACAAGGTGGAGCAACACAACAACCAACCCAATTTGATCAAATGCATGCAAAGAAACAACCTTCAAAACTTCATTCTCCCAAATTGCCCAAAACAATATCCTTTGCTTTCTAGGTCTCAAAATTCATCCAATGGACCTATCTTTTAGAGAAGGCCATAAAAGGTCCAACACATCATCCATTTAGCTTCCACTCAGACCCCAAGTATAATTCCCAAAAAATCACATAAGGTTCCCTTGCAACAGTATGGAGTTTCAATAGGTTACCCTACCCAAAGGCTACTAGATTAGCCCCATTTTACAAAGGAGGTCCCTCTTAAAGACTCTTTTTGTACTCCAAACCAATGGACAGTCATTTGATATGTTCTAAAACAACAAAATCATTGCTAAGTTCCCAGACACAAACATTCTAAAGTGTTGTCTCAGCAAACCCTCCTTTTACATGCTAAAACCCAAGGGTTTATTGAAATTCATATGCCCAAGCCTTTCCAGACCCCCAAAAATCATCAAACACCTTCCAAATACCCTACACAAACTTAAAAGTTCATTATTTAAACAAGTTCATCATTTTGACAAACCCCACCATCTAGCCTTCAAATTCACAAGGAAAATTGACTTTTCCAGCCCTAGGCATCACTCCTACTCACTCAAATGAGTACACGTGCACAAAATAGACCCTCAAACATATAACCCTACCTATTATGATCCATTCCACCGAGTTACAATACCTATAGAAGGTGGCATGGATCAAGCTTGCATTCTTTGTACTCTCAAACCCTTAATTTTTGAGTTACACACGCAGTTTTTGAAAATCTACTCTAAAACCCACAAAACTAAATGGATAAGCCTCCAATCTGATGGAAATCATAGTAGACTCACTCCACTATCATTCCCAATTCATTTCATGCCACAATATTCACTGTACGAACTGTTTATTGTCAACAAAGTTTAGAAAAATAGGGAAAAACATGGAAACGGCAAAAGATTTCATTCAAATTTTCAAATGGAGTCATGCCAACCTCCCTCCAACATTTACATGGCCTTTTTTAAAGGAACTCCTACCTCTACAACTGTCTAAAACCACCTTACAACTTCCCTTTACCAACTTGACCTTTCAATTCCCTTTTTAGTGCAACTTTGCATTTTTTTCTTTTTTTGCAACTTTTTCTCTTTTTGACACCAAAACTGACTTTCAACCTATTCTAATGACCTTATGATGGCTCCATCACACTAATTTTACCTTTGCATTGTCATCTTACAGGTATTTTCATGTTTATGCCATTGAAGGCTTCATTCCATCATATTGACAACATTTTCCAGGACATGGCAACTTCATAAAACTATCAACCTAACATGACTCAAAACACTTCCTAATGGTCTTTTGAGACCTTATTACATCACACTCATGATTACAAAGAAAAAATTCATCACTTGACCACCTAATGGTCCTATCTGTCCTTGGTGCTCTTGCACCATACATCCGGCCATGAAAGCTTTCCAAGTCTCTTGGAATTCTGCAACACCTTGACCTGCAACAAATCTCTGATGATCCTCCTTGTTCCTTCCATTGCTCCCTCTTGCCTTCATCTTCACCTTAGGCTTGGCCTTGTCCTTGCAAAACAATTCCTCTCTTAACTAATCACCTTGAACCTACACCTTCCTACTATGTCCTATCATCCATGGCTGCATCCAATTGCTCCTAACTTGTTCCATGCTGTCACTTACTTCCAAACAGTCCACTCTCTTTCCTTTTATTTTTCACCCTTGGCTTCACCTCCATCAACATGATCATCAAAACAAGGAAGTAATAAAGCACTCCCTTCACTCTTTTCCTCTTATCCATCCTCTTCACCGTCTGCTTCAGGTTCTCCCATCTAGGAACCATTGCCACAACTGCATACAATTTCCACATCAGTACTCTTACCCATCTAGGACCATCCACTGTCCTAGCCTCATCTTTTACTTTCTTCTCCATTTCATTTGGAGATCCCACTCTCACCTTTCCTCTAGCCTTCACTTGGCCAACCTTTATAAACATCTCTTCCTTAGTCTCTTCCATCTGATTCATTCAAACACTTTTTATTTTCAATTTGAGCTTTTATGGTGACTGCACCTTCTACAAACTATGTCTCAGACCTTCCCTTTGCTTTTTTTCCATTCCACTTGATGCATCACATCCTCTAATCTCTTATCCTCCACTGAAATCTTTTCCAACACTATATTTTCAGGCTCTTTATCTTCTTGTCCCTTTAGTGGACCACTTACTGCACCTACCATGCTTTCCACGCACTTATCTGTATCCTCAACTATCATACATTCTTCCACTGTCCTTTTATCTAGGCTCTTTGCAACTTCCATTTTTATGACCTGCATCAAACTTTTTTATTGTCTTCTTTTTCTTGCCCCCTACATGGGTTCTTTGCATCTAGACTTTGAATCAAATCTCCCTTTACCTTTGTATCTTCTGATTTAAATGTCACTATTTCTACAATGCTTGTCTTCTCCTTGTCTCTCTTTATCTGTAGGGGACACAACACCGCCCCTATCATAATTTCTTTATTCTTGACAAGCCCTTCATGGATTTCCTCCATCCATCCACACTCTTTTACCTCTGCCTTATTTCCCTTTGCCTCTGAGACCTTCTCATCATGTGGTCTTCCATCTTCTTTGTCATCAGTCTGTTGCTTTCCATCTTGCCCTTTCATTGGAAAATCCATCTCTTGCACCATGACCTTACTAGGCCATTCTCGCCTCTTCTCCATATTGTCTCCACTTATCTTGCCTTTTCCTTGCATTAGGGTCTCTTCCCCAAGGTTCTTCACCTCACATTTCTTTTCATCAGGTCTACATACCTTTGTTTTGATATTATTAGACTTTCCTACACCTGTTCCTACCTTTTCTTGACTGAAATCAGTCCTTTTCTTGTCTCCAACCTCCTTTGCAAACATGTCTAGATCCTGTATAAATGATTCCCTTTCTCTTATCACTATTTCTCCATCCTTTTTCCTTTATAACATTACTCCTTTGTCTACTTTTGCTACCTCAACTCTTTTCTTTGTGTAAGTAGTTGCACCTTCACCATGTTTATCTTCCTCATGCTTGAGGAACTCCTTCTTTCCCATCATCACTATCCTTGCCATTTTGTCTTATTCCCTGTCATCTCCTTGCAATGGGCATAGCTTGAACTTGATTCCATCTTTCACAATATCATACTCAAAAACAAACCACTTCAACTTCGAAAACTAACATTTGAAAGAGGTGATAATTGGTCTCCCTCTTTAATAGACTTTTACAACCCTTCACTATTAGTTAATTTGACTTGACTTAGCACTTTTTGCACAGGTAAAATTATTTGTCATGCCGAAGAAACGAACTGTTAAAAGGAAAAAACTAATGTATGATCAGCTCCAAGCCTTCGGGAGATAAAGAGAAAAAAATGGATGAGGGAATATCGTGAAAAAAAAAATTGGGAATGATTGACAAAAACAAGCCAATTGAAGAGGAACCTCAACCGTCAAAAAGAGAAAAGAAATTGGCACAAAGGGCACAAATGTGAAAGAGTCATGCTAGGGGAGATGCGATACTATAGATGGAGACACACCTTACCACAAGTGAATATGGGGACACCATTAAGCACAAGTGAATATGGAGGGACATCTATCAATAAGTGAGTATGGTTGGACACCATCCACCACATTAAGTTGAGTACATCATCACTAAATTTGTTTGAACAAGGTATGCCATCATCCCCATGTGAACCTCAGTTATGTATTCTATTCCACCCTCTGAAGGTACGCATCAGCTCCACCTCAATTAAATATTGATGAAATTGCTAATGTTGAGATGTATGTACCTAGGAGAACACCACCTAGAATTTTGCATAGAAAGCCAAAGTTTTTGATTAATATTGATGAGGATATTTTGCAACAAATGGAAGGTAAGATTCTAGAACACACTTGTAGAAGATATGCTGATAAGATTTGGCAAATGTTCTTTGAAAGGCTAAATGAGACCAGAAGATGTCAACTATTTGTTCAAATGATGTGGGGTTTAAAGTACAAAAACATCATGAAAACTCTTAGGTTGAGAACATCGAATGCATCAAGTGAAAACACTATTGTGAAGAATCTAATGGATTTTTATGATAGTGTGGGTAAAACCTCACGCTCAAAGGATAGTAATGTCACCCAACATGTCATTACATTGAATTTGGTAAGCTATCAAACAAAGAGATCTCGTCTCATTAAAAAGACAAGTGAACAAATGGGAATTAGTAGAAAAACTTTATCAAGAGTTGTTCAAAGGTGGCAAAGAATTGAGGGCACCAATTCAAATGAATTATGGGCATTCTCGGGAAGACTGCCACATAAAGATAGAAAAGTTGTTGAAGCATTGAGAACACTAATTGAAGATTATTGGAAGAATAATAAGAGGCCATATCCAAATCAAAGGGATGTCGTAAGAAGGAGAATCAGTAGTCGAAAATGTGAGCCACATCCAAAGCTTTTTTTGGATACGACTCAAACCCAATTTTTTCATAAATTTCAAAATGCTTATCCTCAAATTAGTATTTCTCAAAGATTCTTTGAAATGCTTAATCATTTTTATGTCAAGATAAATCACACACACACTACTTCTTGTTGTAGACTACGTATTGAATTCTCTAACCATTGTGATGTTTATCATTCTATATGTTTAGATTTGCATACTAATGATGTTTTGTAGGATTGTGGCATAAAAGCCCCACCAAAATCTTCAAGAGAGTTATTATCAAAAAATTTATGTCAAATAGAGGGTGGTCAAATATTCTACAGGAGAACATGCTTGGATGGTTCATGTGAGCGTTGCGGTGGCTTGCAACAAATGCGAGTATGTCAACATATGGAAAGCACAAATGAGGTGGGGCATAAACTAGTAGATTTTTTGGGAAGTATAAAACAGTGGCATATGCTACAAAAGATGGGTCTCAAGCAAAAAGGTGTGATTTGGTTATTGAGAAGATTCCAGTGTATCAGTTTATGTCCATGTTTTGTGAGAATCTAGTGTATGAGTATGCAAAGCATACCCATAGAGCCTGATGGCTAGACACGCAATTCAAGCTATGCAAGGACACCTTTCAAGTTGGTAGCATAGTATCAGTGGTTGAGTTTGTAGAGAACTACAATCTACAGCCATAGTGTGAGGTGCAGTCACAGTATTACAACTCCACACAGGTTTTGATATTTGTGCACATAGCATTCATTCATGCAGCTAATAGTACAAAGGACCAAAGGAAGGTATTGAGGGAGTATCACTTTTATATTAGTGATGATCACACACATTCTCTAGAGCTCATGCAAGGTTGCTTCTAGATGTTCTATAGTGATTTGTCTTGGAGGGGCATAGCATACGGTCAGCATATAATATGGTCGGATAACTATGCAGCACAATTCAAGAACGCGCGCATGTTCTACTAGTTGTGCATGATGCATCTCACTAATGGTGTTCAGCATATGTGTAAATTTTGTGAGATCAAGCATGGAAAGGGGGAGCATGATGGTGCAGGAGCATGTGTGAAAAGAGCATTAGCATGAGAAGAGTTAAAGTATAAAGACAATACAAAGTTGACAGATGCAAGTTCAATCGTTGAGTGGTGTAATGTTTCGATGGGTCTAGGTAAAGAAGGTACATCTTTAGTTCATAGATTTTTTTTGTTGATGGATGATACTAACATTGCACCATATGAGGATTGTTGTACACTAACAGGATCAAGTGAGCTACACTCTTTCCTTAGCTCAAATGCAGGTTCATGGAGTATCAATACACGTAAGATGGCATGCTTTTGTTCTTCATGTATAATGCAAGCCTGGAATGATTGTGAGTCAGAGTAGTGGGTTGAAAAATGGTTGACAAGTTATCTTACCCCACTTCACACATATCTCCCTCCGATGACATTGGAACTAACACAGATGGAATCATCAGTCGACTTTGACCTCGTATCAAATCTAGTTCAACCAGGTAATATATCTACTTGCTTAGTTTTTCAAATTCCATATTTTTATCGTACTTGGTACTGTATCTGTAATGTTGACTAATTTTGAGTGATTTTATGCACATATCAATGCAGGGCATGTTTATGCAGTTATTGCAGATGAAGAAAACTAAGAGGGAATAGACTATTACTTGTGTCGTTGTGTTGAGGCTAAAAATAAATTAGAAGCCCCAGTTATAGATGGAGAAAACATTGAATACCCTACAGGCTCAGTTGTTGTTACTAGAACGTGGCTTAGAAGGTACCCACATAAGAGTGTTAAACATTGGCTATTTGAGGACTTTGACATGCATCGTAAGATTCTTCATTACTCGAACCTTGTTGTGGCATCCAATGTTCATTTGAGAAAATATGGGGGCAGACCTTTGAACAAGACCTTGTGGAAGGTCTGTGAGTCTGACCATGAGGCAATACTTGACACAATAAAGAGTAGAGCAGATCCATATGGTTCATTAGATTAATTTGTAAGTATATGCACAATGGTTCTTATTAATTTATACCTGTATCCACGTTAATTTGTTTGATTCCAATGCTATCATGTCTTATTTTACTTTGCGTATCTTTAAGTAACCTGGTAAACATTGAATGGTGTTTACTTGCAAAAAATGCAGATTTATGAGCCATCCAAGAGAATCTCAGGAATAAAAGCAATCCAACATCCCTATTTTGATTATGAAGCCTAATCTCAATTATGATTTTCAGCCATTACAAAAGTGTGTGCGAAGCTTGGTGAGGGAATTTCAAGTTATTCATTTGAATATAACCTTATCGTGAGCACCTATGATGTAGACATTATAGGAGCATCTCGAATTTCAAGATATTCTAGATTCATGAGAGGTGTTGTGTGCAATAGGTATCTTGGAACTCGCAGTGAAGATGTATGAGAAGGAGTGACTAAGTTGAGAGATTTCCATGCCTATCTGTAAGTGCCTTCCATCTATTTTCATTTCATTTCCATTTTGGAGATGAGTTGTTTCTTTTTATTCCTTTACTTTGCCTATTTGTAACTAAACTAGTAAAAATTGATTGGTCTCTCCTTGTGGAAAAAGCTGATTTTGGAGCCATCGAAGAGAATTTCAGCCAAAAAAGCAATGCAACATCCTTATTTTGATGATCTTGACAAATCTCAATTTTGATTTCAAGTCATTATAAAAGAGTGTGGGAAAGCTTTGTGAGGGAATCTCAAGTTTCTCATTTTAAGTTAACCTCTAAATGAGAACCTATGATGTAGACATTATAAGAGAATCTTGAATGTATGAGTAACATTGTAAAATATCTGTGAGAATAGAGTACCTCAGGCATTGTAATGAGATTTACTTGTAATGACATTTACTGAAATAATGAAATTTGGTGTAGGGGAACCAAGGTTATTGAGCAAATTTGGTTCACGAAAATCTTTTAAGTTAGTTTTGTGTTATGAGTTTTGTCAATTGAATAAGGTCATAACACATCCACAATTGATTTATAATGTAATAAGTCATGTTAGTTACAAAAATAATAGTTAGGTATGATTGGAAAGATGTAGAATCATTTGTAAAGGCTATTTAAAGCCTCTTGAAGGCTATTTAAGTCAATATTTGAATTTTTACCCTTTTGAAGGAAAATGTTTGAATATGGTTGTAAATGTACTATTAGTGACATTGAGATTGTTAAGCTTTAGAGAGTAGCAGTATTTATGTTGATAAAATTTCCTTTAGATGCAAGGATTTAAAGCACATCAACCATGTGCTACAAATGATTAAATCCCAGAGACAATCTGTAGCAATGAAAGAGTCTGAAAAGGTAGAGAGAGCTACATTGGTGACTTAGGAGAAACTTTAGTGATGCAGAGTCAAGGTGGAGAAGACTTAAACAAATTATATTTTAGTAAATCAACAACCTTTGTTATTTCATTTGGCCATCTTGGAACAACTACCAACAAAAACGCTTCGAAACTAAACAATTTGGCTTAAATTTTAGAGAATGCCTCTCAAGGACCATCTCATCATCAATATAGCATCTACTCAAACCCCCAACACCATTCCCAAGCCAAACATACAAAGTTTCTTTGCAATTTCTTGGAGATCCTTCAAACTGCCCTACAACAAGGCTATAAAATTAGCCCTATTTTACAAACAAATGGATTTTTACACTTCTTGTAACCCCACAAGCTCTTGGAAAGTCATCAAATAGGTCAAAAAACTCCCAATTCCATAGGTTTTAGAAAAGCACTCAACCTCTAAGCCATAATTGATTAAAACCTTCAATTTTCTAACAAATACATAGGGTTTTTAGCATCTCACAACTCCAAGGCCTTCCAAACCTCACCAAAGCATCAAACAAGTATTTTAGGGTCTTCACACACATAATAAACCTTCACCTAGACTTTAGACTTAGTGGATCGCAAAAACATCACTTTTGTTCCTCCATTTCAAGCCAAAATCTGACATTCTCAATCTAAAACAACATCACTAGCCCTATAAAAGCCTTACCATTATTAAAAGAGTTAAGGAAACTTGAAAAAAACACATTGTAAGTCTTTCCTCTGAGTCACAATTCACCACAGTAGGAGGAAGGGCTCCATCACAAAAATTAAAGTAAACTCAGACCCTGCTGGTCTATATAGGTTGAATAAAGAAAAATGGATTTTCCTTTCACTAAAACAACCAAAGGTGTATCAAAACAGATTGGTCTGTTAGACCTTATTCAAGACAAAAAGACCTCAACATACTAACATTTACCAACTTTCCTCCCAATTTTCCATCAAACAATCACAAATTAAGGGTGAGGTGTGGGTGCTCCTGCACCATTCAGCTTTCAAAAACAAAGTCAATTAGGCTGGAAAACGTCTGGATCAAGCTAGTATTTGGTGGAAGAGGAAGAAAGATGACTAGAACTCTAGAGGCCCACCATACTAGATTTTGGTATTGAACCATGAGAGTAGAAGAGAGATCTGATATCATGTATCAAAACATTAAGCATGCATTATTCCAACCAATAGAGAAGGAGATGATTACTTTGCTTCATTTTCATTTGCATAAGCATATCAATGCATGGGAACCAAGAAGACCAAGAATGTCCAGTTTTATGTGGAGGTAATGGATGTGGTCCAAAATTTAGGAGGGTCAAGAAGGTCAATGTATGATCTTGATGAAATTGAGGAAGAACAACAAGAGAGGGACAGGAAAAATAAAATCAATATAGAGTTTCAAGGTTTTGTCAAGCAAGTAAGAGAGCTATGGGAGCAGCCTCATCTAAAATATTTTGAACTAGACTTTGATATGTACCATTTAGAGAGCTTGGTTTTCATGGAGTTCCTTTCAAAGCCTCTTCTTTTATTATTCTTATGGTAAACTAATTTGTAGAGTTGGTGGAATTACCTTTCTTAGTAGTAATCGCTATTAGTGAGATTGAGATTATTAACCTTGAGAGAATAGGAATTGGGCAAAAGGAATTTGATATGGCTATTGCTTTCAAATACTTCAAGTGGGATGTACTCTGCATTGACGTCATTCCTCAATCTTCACTTGATGCCATCAAGGAATGGATGAACTCCATGGTTATAAAGTATTATGAAAGCAGAATGAACTTGTACTAGCAGCCAATTTTGAAGACTATTACTCATGATTCAAAGCACATCAACGATGTGGTACAGATGATTAAATCCCAAAGATGATTTGTAGCAATGAAAGAGTTTGAAAAGGTAGAGAGAGCTACATTGGTGACTCAAGAGAAAGTTTAGCTTTCAAAAAACAAAGCCAATTAGGCTAGGAGATGTGTGGAGCAAGCTAGCATTTGGTGGAAGAGGAAGAAAGATGACTGGAACTCTGGAGGCCCACCATACTAGATTTTGATATTCAACCATGAGAGTAGAAGAGAGAGTTTATATCATGTATCAAAACATTAAGCATGAATTCTTCCAGCCAATGGAGAAGGAGGTGATTACTTTGCTTCATTTTCATTTGTATAACCATATCAAGGCGTGGGAACCAAGAAGACCAAGGATGTTGAGTTTTATGTGGAGGTAATGGATGTGGTCCAAACTTTAAGATGGTAAAGAAGGTCAATGTATGATTGTTAACCTTGAGAGAGTATTTATGTTGAGGAAATTTCCTTTAGATGCAAGGATTCAAAGCACATCAACCACGTGTGGTAAAAATGATTAAATCCCAGAGATGATTTGTAGCAATGAAAGAGTCTGAAAAGGTAGATAGAGCAACACTACTGACTTAGGAGAAACTTCAACTTTCAAAAAAAAAGTCAATTAGGCTGGCAGATGTGTGGATTGGGCCAACATTTGGTGGAAGAGGAAGAAAGATGATTGGAACTCTAGAGGCCCACCATACTGGATTTCGGTATTCAACCATGAGAGTAGATGAGAGAGCTGATATCATGTATCAAAACATTAAGCATGCATTATTCTAGCTAGCGGAGAAGGAGATGATTACTTTGCTTCATTTTCATTTGCATAACCATATAAAGGCATGGGAACTAAGAAGACCAAGGATGTCGAGTTTTATGTGGAGGTAATGGATGTGGTCCAAACTTTAGGAGGGACAAGAAGGTCAATGTATGATTGGTGTAGGAGCACCATTCAGTAGGTTTTGTTCATCAAGGCAAATAAGGAGTAGAATATCATCAATTTACTAAAACCGGCCCGAACTTGTACATTTGAAGGTTTTGAGTCAATAAAAATGGCTTTTTGACCCATTTCTCTTTCTATAGCCTCTATAACTTGAGGAATGGGTCTGCACTAACATTATTAAGGTGTGGGAATGATGTGTTAGTGTTGGGGAGGTATGAAAGTGAGATGGGTGTGAAACCCATGTGTGTAAAAGTGAGTTTTCTTTAAGAAAAATGGTGGTTTTGAAGAGTTAAATTATGTTTTTGTGTAGGGAAGTGTTATTTTATGATTGTTTGAGCTTGTGTAGGGTATCACAAACTTTTTTGAGTAATTTATAGGTTGTGGTTAGCTTTGGAAGTATCATTTTCAATAAACCCCTAGGGTTTAGGCTACAATAGATGGTTTTGTGGTTTACCCATTGTACGGTGGTATAAATGAGATCTAATTGTGGATTTTGAAGTTTTGACACCTTATAATTTCTGCCCCAAGATTTGGTAAGGTTTGGATAATTTTATAGTATAGACCCTTTGTTCAACTGGATCGATCCCTTAAGGGTCCAAAGGGAAAAATGGCTGCAAAATTTAGCATGAGGTTACTCGGACACTGTGATGCTTAGAAACTTCTCGTCTGATCTGATGAGATCATGTTGGGACCCTCTACAATAACCTCAATTTTCATTATCTCAGAGTGGTTTTCCTGTGGTGTCCATTTTTCAGTTGATGAAAAAAGTGTCGAATGAAAATAGTGAAAAGTTGAAAAGTGGTGCAACTTTCGTTCTGCAACTCGTGTGACCAAAAGTACTATTCCAACATGTTTGAATAGGAATTTTTACACTAGGCATGGTCCTCTTTCACACCCAAACATGCAGAATCGCTCTGAACTACATTCAACCGGATCAATCCCTTAAGGGTCGAAAGGGAAAAATGGTTGCAAACTTCGGCATGAGGTTACTCAGACACCGTGACACTTAGAAACTTCTCATCTGATCCTATGGGATTGAGTTGGTCCCCTCTACAATAACCTCTTTTGGTTTACATTATCTCATAGTTTTTTTCCTATGGTGTCGAAGTTTCAGTTGATGAAAAAAGTGTCAAATGGAAGTAGTAGAAAGTTGCAAAGTGGTGCAACTTTCGTTCTACAACTCGTGTGACCAAATGGACTGTTCCAATGCATCCGAATAGGAATTTTTATGCTAGGAATGGTCCTCTTTCACACCCAAACACATAGAATCGCTTTGGGCTACGTTCAACCGGATCGATCCCTTAAGGGTCCAAAGAGAAAAATGGTTGCAAAACTCAACATGAGGTTATTCAGACACCGTGATGCTTAGAAAACTCTCATTTGATCCCATTAGATCGCGTTGGACCCCTATACAATAACCTCTCTCAGTTTTTGTTATCTCAGAGTGGTTTTCCCATGGTGTCCAAATTTCAATTGATGGAAAAAGTGTCAAATGGAAGTAGTGAAAAGTTGCAAAGTGGTGCAATTTTCGTTCTGCAACTCGTGTGACCAAACGGACTGTTCCAATGCATCTGAATAATAATTTTTACACTAGGCATAGTCCTCTTTCACACCCAAACACGCGGAATCACTCTGAACTACGTTCAACCGGATCGACCCCTTAAGGGTCCAAAGGGCAAAATGGCTGCAAACTTCAGCATGAGGTTACTCGGACACCATGATGCTTAGAAACTTCTCGTCTAATCCTATGGGATCATGTTAGGCCCCTCTACAATAACCTCTCTCGGTTTACGTTATCTCAAAGTGGTTTTCCCATGGTGTCAAAGTTTTAATTGATGAAAAAAGTGTCAAATGGAAGTAGTGGAAAGTTGTAAAGTGGTGCAACTTTCGTTCTGCAACTCGTGTGACCAAATAAACTATTCCAATGCACCTGAATAGGAATTTTTACACTAGGAATGGTCCTCTTTCACACTCAAACACGCGGAATCACTCCGAGCTATGTTCAACCGGATCGATCCCTTAAGGGTCCATAGGGAAAAATGGCTGCAAACTTCAGCATGACGTTACTCGGACACCGTGATGCTTAGAAACTTCTCATCTAATCCCATGGGATTCTATTGGGCCCCTCTACAATAACCTCTCTCGGTTTTCATTATCTCGAAGTGGTTTTCCTGTGGTGTCCAAATTTTAGTTGATGGAAAAAGTGTCAAATGGAAGCAGTGGAAAGTTGCAAAGTGGTGCAACTTTCATTTTGCAACTCGTGTGACCAAATGGACTGTTCCAATGCGTTTGAATAGGCATTTTCACACTAGGCATGGTCCTCTTTCTCACCCAAACACGCGGAATCACTCTAAACTATGTTCAACTCGATCGATCCCTTAAGGGTTTGAGTGTAGTATGTTGAAATAGGCCATTCCACCTATTGTTCAGGTTGTGTCTCGATGATATGGGCCTAATGTAAGTAGGATAGGGTTTAGGAATAAGAAAATAGCATTAGTAAGGGCATTGGAAGAGATTACTAATACTTCCCCTATTGAAAATTCAAAATTGAGGCCCCTTAAAAGCAAGGCTAGGAGAGGTGAAAATAAGTTAGAATAGGTTGGAAATAGGGTGAGATTGTGGAGTTTGATGTGTTCAAAGGGTCTGCAAGAACAGGGGAGGTCAAAATTATGTTATGGCATGACATTCCCTAGTTGGAAAAATAGGGGTTTTGAATGAAAAAGAGAGGTTTGAGGGAGTAAACGTGGGTAAAGTCAAGGGGCAACATAATTTGGTGGTCAATTAAGTTTGTGCAGGAAAAATGAAGAGTGTTGGAATAGGTTTTGAGGTTCAGGTTTGGGGGTTCGGTTCGCTAGTTTGGCCAAAAAAATTTGGAGGGGGGTTCAGTTCATTTTGGGTTCTGGCAAAAAAACAAGGCAACTAATTGTTTGAAAAAATTCCTCAAAGAAATGTGGTCTCATGGTGATGGATTTCCATGACAATCCATAGCTTGTTCGAAAGCACCTATTTTAGGATTTTAGCCATAGCAGGAAGGCAATGAACTGTTTGATAAAATGCTTTGATAGACATGTATGAAAAATGTTAGCATAGACAAGGCAGTGAACTCTTTGAAAAAATGCCTCAAAGAAATGAGGTCCCATGGTGATGGGATGGCATCAAAAGCATTTGATTGTCATGGCATTCCATCAATGATGAGGTCAAAATGCCCTGAAATGAGGTCTCATGGTGATGGAATGCCATGATAATCAAATGCATTTATTGTCATGGCATTCCATCACCATGAGACCTCATTTCTTTGAGGAATTTTTCAAAGAGTTCAATCTTGTCTATGATATTGCTTACCATTATGCTTTGATAGATTTTTGAAGCATCCATAGCTTGCTCGAAAAGGACTTGTTTTAGGCTTTCACCATAGCAACAAGGCAGTCTAACTATTTGACAAAATGCTTTGGTAGACATGTATCAAAAAAATGGTAGTATAGACAAGGCGTGAATCTGTTTGAAAAATGCCTCAAAGAAATGTGGTCTCATAGAATGCCATGACAAGAAAATGCAATGGTCTCATAGAGCTACTCCTAGTTATTAGTTATGCAATGTGAAGTAATTGCATAACTGCTTAGGTTGAATTTGTAAAAACTATATTGTAATTGAAATTTTGTCATCTATCAGATCTAGTTATTAGGTTATACAATGTGAAGCAATGCTTTGAGTTTGAAATATGTGCAATGCAATGTAATCAATGATATGAATATAAACTACAAAATCTATTTTTACAATTCTATTAGTTAAAACTCTTTTATTTATTTTCTCTCTATATCTCATGCTATGGAAATGCTCCTTTAACTTTTAAAAAAATTATCTCTTGTTCTACTATTTTTTACCTTTTTTTTAAATCTAAATTTTTTCTGATTTTTTCTAGACTTTTTCTCGATTTTTTCAAAAAATCTTATACTTTTGGTTTGTCGATTTTTTCCCCAAAATATTTTTTCTGCTATGGTATAAACACATATCTTTTTGTAATATCAAGGATACTTTTTGAAACTTCCATGCATTGCTAATCTAAAAGGAAAAGTCTTTTGCCTAATTTGTATGCAGCCATGCTTTTGACATTGTCAAAAAGAGCAAATATGGACACCATCGATAAAAAAGATTTGTATTAACCAAATAGCCATGTGCACATACATCAATATATGTCAATATAAGTATAAAATATAGTTACAAAATAGCCATATAGGCTTATGCTCGAATTCCATATAGGCATACAATGTCAAATATAATACAAGATATGTACAAAATTGCCTTGTCTAGGCATACAACAAAGGCCTCTGGAATCAAAATTCATTTCTCTCCATGCTCTGGAAATAAATTAGTTCTCTTTGTTTGGAAATCTGATGGCGATAAGTCCGTCACTCATTTTTTTTGTGCTTGAGGAGTGCTCCTGCTGCTCCTCCTATAGTTTAGCTCTTGGTGAAGTTTTAACTGTTACAATAAGAAGTAAAGACATTAATATATAGAAATTGCATTATAAAAAATGATATATTTAACAAAATAATCACTTATTGCCATCTCATGATCACTCTCCACGATGGAAATATTTGCATTCCGATGCTCAGGCATGCTCAAGCCCTGTATAAACCATCCAAATAGAAATTAAACTGTGAATCAATAATGGTTTGATTTTTCACTAGAACTAACATCTATAACAACAAATGTAAATTGAAAATTAGTAATTTTCCTCATACCTCCTCTATTAGAGCCATGGAGGATTGTATAGCAGATGAAACACTGATATCCATTGCCCTTGTAACATTTGGAGGTGTTCCCACACAAGATGACACCTGCTCAAAATGAGGAGATTGCAAGACAAGTGCAAGAGTTGATGGATAAAGGGCTAGTGAGGAAGAGTTTGATCCCATGTGTTGTTCCTACTATCCTAGCACCAAGGAAGGATGGGAATTGGACGCTTTGCACTGATTCAAGAGCCATTAATAGGATCGTGCAATCAAATATAGGTTCCTAATGCCAAGAATGGAAGACCTCATGGATTGTCTATCAGGAGCATCTTACTTTTCCAAGATTGATCTAAAGAGTGTGTACCATCAGATAAGGATCGGAGAGGGGGATGAATGGAAGACAACTTTTAAGACTAAGAATAATGAAGGGCTCTATGATTGGTTGGTGATTCCCTTTGGGTTATCAAATGCCCCTAGTACATTTATGTGCCTTATGAATGAGGTATTGAGACCTTTCATTGGAAATTTTGTTGTAGTTTATTTAGATGACATCCTTGTGTTTAGCAGGTCTAAAGAAGAAAATTTGAAGCACATTGACATGGTACTAAGGAGGTTACAAGAGGAGAAGCTGCTAATCAACATGGAAAAGTGTGAATACATGAAGGAAGAACTAGTCTACCTTGGTTTTGTCATCTCCAAGGGAAGTTTGAAGATGGATCCTTCAAAGGTGGATGCTATTCTTACTCAAGGCCAACACCAAAATCCATGGGAGATGTGAGAAGCTTAATATCTGAAAATGAGAGTAGCACAACAGCCTATACTTGTGCTCCTTGATTTTGATAAAGTTTTTACCATTGAGTGTGATGCTAGCAATCAAGCAATAGGGGCTATTTTGAGCCAAAAAGGAAAACCGGTTGCATTTTACAGTGAGAGGTTGAATGAAGCAGAGAGGAAGTATTATTCCTATGATTTGGAATTGTATGCTATGGTCCAAGCCCTCAAAAAGTGGAGGCACTACTTGTTACCTAAAGAGTTTGTTGTTTATACTGATAATCATGCCTTGACTTTTTTGAATGCACAAGACAAACTCAGTCATAGGCACATGAAGTGGATAGAGTCTTTGCAAGCCTATACTTTCACAATAAAGCATAAGAAGGGTGAAGCAAATAAGGTGGAAGATTCTCTTAGTAGAAGGGCACTTTTAGTGCAAGAGATTCAACTCCAAAGTATGGGGGTTGAAGCATTGAAGGATATGTATCATGAAGATTCATATTTCAAGGAGGTATACAATGTTTGTGAGCAACATTTGAATTCTTTTCATGGTGAATTCTCTAACTTTTTATTGCAAAATGGTTTTCTCTTCAAAGGAAGCCAATTGTGTGTGCGTAAATGCTCAATGAGGGAGAATATCATAAAGGAGAAACACAGTGGGAGTCTTGGAGGTCACTTTGGCCTTGACAAGACCTTAGAATAAGTTAGGAGATTTTACTATTGGCCAAAGTTGCAGGTGGATGTGAGAAGGTATGTGGAATCCTGCACAATATGTCAAATGGAAAGGGAACTTCATCAAATGCAGGACTCTATCAACAACTACCCATTCCCAATAGGCCTTGGGAGTGTGTAAGTATCAACTTTGTCTTGGGGTTGCCTAGAACCCAAAAAGGTTTTGATAGTATCTTTGTGGTAGTTGATAGATTTAGTAATATGGCACATTTTCTTCCTTGCAAATGCACCAATGATGCATCTCACATAGCAGGTCTCTTCTTTAAGGAGGTTGTTATGATACATGGACTGCCTTTAAGCATTGTTTCTAACATGGATTCTAAATTCATTGGTCACTTTTGGAGGACCTTGTGGAAGAAACTCAAGCCAAAAATATGTCCTTTAGTTTAGCATACCATCCACAAACGGATGGACAAACTGAAGTGGTGAATAGATCATTGGGAAACCTCTTAAGATTCCTTACCAAGGAGCATGGACAAGCTTGGGATCTGATTTTACCTCAGGCTGAATTTGCATATAATGACTCCATGAATAGGAGCATTGGTAGAAGCCCTTTTGAGGTAGTCTATGGCATGCACCCTAGAGGGGTCTATGAACTAAGAGATCTACAAGGAGTTGCTAGGAGAAGTGCTCAAGGTGAGGACTTTGTTGTTACAATCAGGGATATTCATCAACAAGTGAAGGAAACCCTTCAAAAGAATGTTAAGAAGTATAAGGAAAAGGAAAATTTAAAGAAGAGGAATGTCCAATTCAAGGTTGGAGACTTGGTGATAGCACACTTGAAGAAGGAGAGACTTACAAAAGGAAAGTAATACCAAACTCGTGATGAATAATATAGGACCTTGGAAGGTGGTCTACAAGTTTGGCCAAAATGCTTATGAAATAGAGTTACCTCCTGGGGTGGCAATCTCTCCTATCTTCAACATTTCTGACTTGTATCCTTTCAAAGCTTCTGTGATAAGATTGAGTGCTTGGTTACTATCAAACTAATGATATGATTGATGTTACTAAATTTGGTTAAGGTGTATAAGATAGGTTTGGTGACTTTGATGGTTGGATGGGTGACTATTATGAAGCCTTTTGAGAAAATTCGTGATTAACCACAAGATGATAATCAAGATTCTGTTGTAGTAGGAGTTTGTAACCTGTAAATAGACTATTGCAGTCAAAATATGGTGAGTACAGTGCTTGATAAGGGACTGATAATAGTGAGGTATGGTTTAGTTGATTTGTTGCCTTGGTGAATAAATGAAAGGATGAATTGTTCAAGTGTCAATAATCAGGTTTATGTTGTTTTTATGGTGTTTGAGAATGATGTGAATCTAATTGATTAAGTCAAAGTTCTCTTTAATATGGTTTTTGCTTTGAATGATTCAATTGGAATACTGATTAGTGGAATGATGAATGATGGCCTATGGAATGGCTAAGAGAATTTCAGTGGATTTTGGTTGAATGAAAAGTAGATTTCTGATGAAATTATATTTGATCTTCTCCTGATTCTATTTGGGATTGAAATCCCTTGAAGAAATTATGTTGATGGTGTTTTTTGGATGCTCTGCATCAGATGTACCCTGATGATTGAGTGTTTTGATATGATGCTTTGCATCACTAACTGCCTTGTCTATGCTATTGCTTACTATTATGGTTTCATAGATTTTTTCCAAGAATCCATAGTTTGTCGTGGTGGTGCACCTTTACAACCACATGCCTCCATGTGAATTAATTGCATTGTGTTGCTTATGTTGACTTTCTAAACAACTATATTGTACAGTTGAAATTTTGTCATCTATCAACATCTAGTTATTAGTTATGGAATTTGAAGTAATGCTTTGAGTTTGAATGATGTGTAATGCAATGTAACCAACAATATGAATATAAAATACACAAATATATTAAGTAGAATTCATTAGTTAAGTTCTCTTTATTCTATTACCTCTGTGTATGTTTGAGTGAATCCACTGGCACTAGGATGTGTTTGCTTGAAACCACCAATATTAACCTATTCAACATCCAGAATCACATGTATTAAAATACCATTCATAAAACAATGCTATTAACATGTAATAAATTTATAATTGTTTACTAGTTACATACCCCACTGATAGGTGTACTACATAAATAAGTAGGTGGAGGACCGGTGTATCTAGTCTCAACACTATGACCCTACAATTTTATTAAAATAATAACACTAAATTAGTTAATCATGCATTTCAGAATCAAAATTTAATAAATTAAATTCAATGAACATGCTAACTTTTACCTGACTATCAATGCCATATGCACGATGCAAAATGTCAGTTGTCCTCTCCATCCCCATAGCAGTATATGGATCCTGTGTAGCAGCATACGAATCCTACGTAGCAGCATACGGATCCTGCGTAGCAGCCTCCTGAGTGTCGGTGGGGTCATATGAACAAGTCACCCCACAAGATTGACACACATGGGTTCAAAGGCCACCACCCGAAGACTCCCCTGGATGGCATTGTACAATAGGGATAGTATGATGGATGACACTCTGGGTCAAAGTGTTGATTTCCTGCAATGTCTCTACGTCAGCACTCTCCTTCGCAACGACAGGCATAACAATGTGCTCACGAGGCGTCCTAGCGAGAGGTCATCTCCCTTGCCGCGTAGGATCTAGTTGTGCACTGGGCCTATCTTGAGCCAACCCCCAACCTCTCCCCTGGAACTCCCTCATATCAAAATAATTTTGGATTTGGTTCAATACGAACTCACTGTATAGTTTCCTAAGAAAATATTGGGGGACTTCACAATTATAGCACGGTGGGTAATCACAGACCAAGTATCACATATCATAAAAATGGTTCCTAATCTCTTGGTGGTGGCACCAATGAATAGGAAACCTCTTTGCATTGAGGCTAAGATTTTGATTTGTTCTAGGGTCAGTGAATAGAGAGCACAAATCACCTTTAGTAATTTTTAAATCTTTTACTTGTTTATATGATAATTTATCTGCATAATATGCCCTAGCTGCATGCCTCCTATCTTGCCATCCCGTTATTTTTTGGGTTATTTAATCTACATTTTTTAACATCTCTTTCATTGAATTTGCTAGTGTCATTCTTTCTGCGGTTGAAGCATTTGGATCACTCAACCTACTAATAAGATCCTCAATTTATTTTTCGTTGTTTTCAATTTCACTCAAATTTTGTTGAGTGCCAGGGAGGTGTTGAGTGATTGGTGGGGGAGGTTGATGTTGTTGAGGAGGATTTTCCTATTCTTCTTATTGAGCATTTTCAGGATTATTTGCATCTCCTACAAATTAAAAAAAAAACAATCAAATCTAACCTAAAACAAATAAAATCAACTTGAAACTAAGAAATTCAAAACAAATAGCAAACAATACTTACCTCTTGAACCTCTTCATTGTCGTGGCACCATCTTTGCGAACAAAAAGCAACTATTGTTAATGAATTTTTAAGAATGCCTCCTCCTAGAACGCGAGCGCGAAAATGAGGGTTTTTGGCCGTGGGCAGAGCAGAGAAATAGAAAACTGAAAATGAATAGCTTTCACTTTTTTTTTGCTTTTAAAATGAAATAACGAGAGTGCGTTATGTCATTTCCAAAAAAAATTTGAAGCTGGCCACAAAAGTGTAACCCAACTTCATGCACCCACCCAAAAAACTAAGAATGCGAGTACATCATCAAATTAATCAACCTTCCGAGAAGGAGCATTCAAGTCTTATTTATAGGAAGAAAAGCTACTAACTACCTAGCAAGGTGGTCAACTCCAATAGATTAGGAGGATAGCACTTTAGGTAAAGCGTAAAAATTGGAGAGGAGGTTATGCATGTGTGGAATCTGGTCAAGCATGTTTGTCTTAATGCAGATGTAGCAGAACAGTAACTCCTATATTTTATCAACAAACAATTAAGAACATTTACAAGGCAGTTACAATTCTTCAATTTAAACTAGGAATTTCCCTCTTGCTAAGAGTCTTCCCTCCATTGACCTTTGAACGATCACCCTGTTGACCTTCATGGAAAATGACCAGCTGGCAGAATCTTCCTCAATTTTGTAGGCTTCTAATTATATTTGCATAACAATATTAGTACACACAACAATTGCATATATGTAACTATCTTAAAGTAACATTCATTAATCCACATGTAAAATTAACATAGATAGTTCATATAGCATGTCAATGTCTTTAAAGATTACAAAAATAAGTGTATGCCCAATGTCTACGGTTTTGAGGAAATATCATAAAATGTTCCACATCCAAGTATCAAAGTCCATGACAACTACAACAAATGGATAATAAACTCTATCAAAATTGAGTCATAAACTAGACTCATCACCTATGTCTAATGTAATCTAATCTAAATGTTGAAAGTGAAAAGTGTAAAAATATATTTCTATCCACAATTGCAATGAAAGTAAATTATGCTACCTCTAATGAATTAAATGTAATAGAAAGTATGCAAACTAAAACAAAAAAGCAGTAACAGCAAACATAAGCTTAAAAAAAGGAATTTTAACTCTATAAAATGTAGTTCAGGATTTGTACTAGGACTAATTTGTATTTGAGATGCAAATGTAGATTTTGTATGAATTTCAATGAAATGAGATGCAAAAATGCAAGCTATATGATCTTTCACTCATGCAAAATTGAAAACCCTAGAATGAAAATTAACCAATGAAAATCCTAATGCAGTGTTAATGCAAGCCAAATCTAGGATGATGATGGACTCCAAATCATAAAATGAAATAGGTTCACCAAAATGGAATGTCTTAAAATGGGGTGAAAGATAATTATTATTAAGTGTTATCACACACACTTCCAAGCTATTCCATACAAGGATAACCTTAGAGATCTCAATTCAAAAGAGAAAGAGATCTTGCACTAGGGTTATCCTAGGGGTTGAAAGTAGACTAATAAGGGGTTCACCACCAAGTAAGAACTTGGAAAAGACATTGAAATGCAAGATGCAACACTAAACCCTAATTCAATGTTAAGACCTACAAAATGACCTAAAAAGCGATTGAAACAACACATAAAGCTACATAAAGGAATAAGTGCACCTAGAAAAAATGGAGATGACCTAGAGGAGCTCTGAAATGCTAAAAAAATTGACTTTTTGACCTACCAGGACTGATTTTCCAATCTAGGTGAATTAGTTCCAGATCTGGGTTTCTGCACAGGTGCCTATTTCAGGAAAAAGGGTATCTGAATCTACAAATAGATCTAGAAAACACCTACAATGGGACTCATTCACCAATCTTGGTGAATCAGTCTTGTTTCACTTTTTCAAGAATTTAAAGTTTCGGTCTGCACTTCAACACCTGCTCTTTCCTTCCAACTTGAATTCTAGATTTGAATCTGCGAAAATACCTACAAAACATAATATAAACTTGATTTGCTAATGGGGGGTTTTCCTTGGTCAAACCCCTAGTTTGGTAATTAAACCTTGATAGAAATGAAACATGCATGAAAATATGAATGAAAACCCTAGCCTAAGTGTTTCTAAGACTAGGAAATCTGACACACAATGTAATTCTATTCTAAATGTGCAAGAAAAAAATGCATGAATTAAACTTAAATGATGCAAGACTCACTTTAGGAGATCTCTAATCACCTCAAATGAATCTTAATGATGCATAAACCTTCCTTAGGCTAAATGTAGAGTGGCAATGGAGGATGGAAAAACAAGTCCTTAGGCTTGGCTTGATGGCTAGTTGCATCTCCCCAACCTAGAATTCTTTATGATTCGCCATAGAAAACCATGATCAGCCCTTAGCAATGCTAGAGCTTGAATGAAAGTGAGCTTTAAGACCTACAAAATTGCTTTAATGTTGCTCCAAAGCTTCAAATTTGTTGCAAATAGACTCTTGAATGCTCTTGTGAAGAATACTTGATAGCTTAAATATTTAAATTTCTCTTGAGAATGCTTGCTTGGATTGCTTAGATGATAAAAATGACTTGAAAACTTGCTTATATAGGAATTAACACCTAATTAACTGTTATTTAGATCTCAAACGCTGACATCTACCAAAAATTTGAATTAAAATGGTGAATTTCTTGCTCAAATTTGAAAAAGACCCCAAATGGAACTCATTTTCCACCTTTGGCGAATGGGTCCCACCTAAGGGGATTCATTCGCCCAAGGTGGCCAATGAGTCCCACCTTAGCTTTTCGAGGTGTTTTTTTGAGATTTTTGATGTTTTAAGTGATTTTGTTGGGTTTTTAGGTGAAATAAGCCTCGAGATCCAAAATAATGGGTCTTAGGATCCTATTAATGATTATTTTAAAATGCAAGGGTACCAAAATAGGTCCAAATTAGACAAGGAATTGTACAATGATCCCATCAGATTAAGTAGAATCATTTAATCTTAACCAAGAATGAAGGGATAGGAATCAAAGAAGCATGTCGACACTAGTGGGGTGATCACTGGCCACGCCCAATGGGAATAAAATGGACAACATGGTAAATAAGTGTGGAGCTGAAACATGATACATCATATTTCAAATTAATCGGAGGTCATTCCAGGAAATGGTGCTAGTGTTGTATATGGTGCATGGTAGTGAGTGGAGGAAGAACCTATCTTATCAATGAAGAGTTTACTAAAGTAAATGACCATGGTGGACCCACGAAATCTTGAAGATACGAGGGAAATTCCAAATGAAGCTAAAACATTGGTCATGCTACCCTACATTTTGGGATATGACGTGCCCTTTAACACTATCATTATTTATCGTTGGTTTCTTAGATGATACACAGTGAAAAGGATATTTAAATTATAATTAAGAAACTATTCAAAATAGGCGTCTACCATATGGTCATATTCAAGGCTTATATGATTGTTTGCATAATATTAATTCAATCTACTATTGTGTGCAAGGATTTTTTTATGAACGAAAGGCATCGAAGGAGATCGCTACCAAAGGAGATTGCACACAATGGCCTATCCATGGGTCTGCTTCGACATCCCATTTAGGGGAAGGTACCAATACCGATCGGGATTTCCAACTGAGGAATGTCTACTTGAACAATGATTAGCTCGCCAAATAGACTGACAACCAGACAACGATGTGCCAAGGAAGGAGCTAGTGCTGAGAATGTAGGTGGTTGTTTGCCAAAATCAGGAAAAGAAAAGGAATTGTTCTGTCTTCCCCAAACAATCAAGATTCATCCAGGGTTGTCTCGTCAGATCAAGGACAACTTACCCATTTCATAGTGGCTCTAATCCACAAGCGAGGCTCGTTTAATCCAATGAAAAATGTTGCGAACACATCAAGTGTAAAGGCAGCTTTGAAATAGTTTTAGCCATAGCAAAAGGGAAATCTGCTAGAAGACAAAATGCTATAGCACTTGGGCACTAAAGGACAAAATAGGAATGAGACAAAAGATGTATTTTTAAATTGTTGGATAATGGGGGATAGGTGAAACCCTAATGTAAAACAATCTAAGCCACACAATGCAAATCGATCCTAGCCATTCATTCGGGCTTTGGAAAACTATAAATAGGGGTTTCCCCTTCATTTGTAAATGGTTGGAGAGTTGGTGTAAAGGAATTTTGCAGCAATAGAGAGCTTCATTGCATGATTTGTGGATGTTTCTCTTGTCTTTCTTCATTATGCATGCATGGTTCTACTTCCCTAAATTAGTTTAGTTGTTAGTTTCTTGAATGGAAGTGATGATGTTGTTTGTTGTTACTGTATTTGATGAATCTCCAGCTCATGCTTTTTGTGGTTTGTTGATGATGAATCACTTTGTAAAGCTAGTTTGAGCTTCCTTACTTTAGTGTTGCAACATAGTTCAATTGCATGTTCATGATGTGTGTATGCAATTTGAAAATCTGCAGTCCTTAGAAGATTGCACTGGTTTTGTGTAACTGTAGGTTCCTCCTGGCCAAGAAAAACCCAATTTAGGGATTTTGTCAACTGTAGCAGCCTCCATGATCACCATTCATTCATAGTTTCAGGTCTAGGAACTTCCTCTCTTATCTGCCCTTTTTATTTATTTTTAACAAGTAACCTAAGCTAAGGTTCATTGTGCATTGTAAAGCCAAATCTAAAGTTGAATTATGAATTCTAGATTGTTGTTTTGAACCTGCAGCAATTGAGCAACAATTTCTACATCCTAAGAACTCCATTTGCAGACCCAACTTCCCACGCTTTGTAACTCATCCATTATGATTCCAACAAATCATATGAATCAACTGAGGTATTCCAAGCACTATCAAGACCTAACATTAGAGACCTTGGAATAGTGTTTTGTAATCTGATTGTAGAATATTGTCTTTCAAGAGAGGTGATGCACCTATACATTACCTGTGTTGAGAAGTGCATAAAAAACACATCAACAAACATTGTTTCATCCTAAATTTGTCCCCTTTTTCAGCTATTTAATTAAATAAACCTAGTTATTTAATTAAATGCATCATTTTCTCATCTGGGTGATCCCACAATAGTGGTTTACAATTTTTGGCCAAACTGGACACTGAATTTTTTTTTTTACCTAAATCTTCACATTCAGGCACCTATAGCAATTAAATCGTGAGGAATTTGAAGATGATGCAAACTAGAGTCTTGTCACATTTTGTCTGTAGATTCTAAAAATATTTTTTTCAATTTTTTTGGAATTAGCTTGCACTTCTTTTTCCATCTCCCACGAAAATTGGTTTTTTTAAAAAACTGCATTTTTAAAAAGTGACGCACACCATATAATGTATAACTTTTTTTCCTTGAAAGATAAAATTCCAATTCTTTCAAATTTAGATTTTTAACTCGATATCTAGTGCTTCCACTTGGTTAGATATTTTTCTATTGAATATTTTTTTTTAATCAAGTTTCAAAGTCAAATCAATTGCAATTCGGACATAACAGAGTATGTATAACTTTTGTATATATGAAATTCTTTTTTTTTTTTGAATCAAGGACTCCAATATCTAGTGCACTCATATTTAAAAAAAAAAATTGATAATATTCTATTTTTCCACTTGTGCAGAACAAAGAGTTTTGTTTTTGGTGAAAAACCTATATTTAATCAAACTTAAAAAATAGATAGATAATATAATCAAAACATATTAAAATTATATTCGTTGGATAGCTCGTTTTGAGCGGAAACTAATACTAGTTGGGTTTTTGAGATCTCCTCCATTTTCATTTTCAAATCGAGCTTCGAAGTGCAAAATTCTCAGCAATTTCGATGCCTCAGGGGGGAGGGTGAAAAAATGTGGGTTCAGTCAAACAAAAAAATAATGTTTGGTCGAATAGGGGTTTGACCAAACCCATGTTCGACCGAACCCACACAACATAGAATAAAAAAAATTGATTTTAAATGGGTTCGATTGAACATTCTAAAGATGTTCGGTCAAACACCTTCTTTTAAAAATTAATTTTTAATATTAATATAAATATTAATTATATTCTTTTTAAATGATGACTTGAGAGAAAGATATGGAGGGAGTGGGGGTAGGAGGAAGGGCTTAAATTTGATGGCCATATGACTGTATTTAGATATTTTTTCCGTAGAATACAATCAAAATTTTAAGAAGATTGTATCAGATAAAAGGAGATATTTTGGATAGACTGTCAAAATTTATATAGAATTATAATGATATATATGTTTTATTTATATATAATTTTACATACACTAAGGTATATCCTAATGTTTTAAGGGCACCCTTGAATAGATAACCGTCATTAAAAAATTTGTTGATAGGAAAATTCGACCATCAAATTTAATCCTTGGTAGGAGGGAGATACTTAAGAGAGAGAGGGGGGGGAGTGGGAGAGAGATAAAGGGTAGGGGGTCCTAGGGTTTATGGGTTAAGGGTAGAGGAGCTCGAGAAGGAGAGTGCGTAGGAGGGAGAGACTTTTTAGAGAGAGTGGGAGAGAGATAAAGGGTAGGGGTGTACAAGGGTTTAGGGTTTAAGGGTTAAGGGTAGAGGGAGAGGGGAGAGGGGGTGGGTGAGAGAGACTTGAGGAGTGGGAGAGAGATAAAGGGTGGTAGGTGTACAAGGGTTAAGGGTAGAGGGGAGAGAGGGAGAGGGGGTAGGAGGAAGAGACTTGATAGAGAGAGGGGAGGAGTGGGAGAGAGATAAAGGGTAGGGGGTGTACAAGGGTTAAGGGTAGAGAGGAGAGAGGGAGAGGGGTAGGAGGGAGAGACTTATCTATTAATCTAATTAATTTCATTAGCCTAATTCACCCCCTTTCACATTAACATCTCATCTTGTTTAATTGGATAATGAAAATTATTTAAACTAAACCCCCTTATGTTCTCTCATTTAATTAAATAATATAAATCATTTAATTAAATGTCATTTTAATCCCCTTTTCATTAAATAAACTAATTATTTAATGATAGTCCTCAATTCCTCAACTTGCACAATTAAAACTTTGTTTTAATTAACTAATTACTAATTTTCCTCACCCGTCTACTTACATAGGGAATATTCTTCTATTTGGCTCCAAAAATGGAATATTATTTCCAAACAAACTTTGTAACAAAATTTTTAACAACTTTGAAAGTGTGTTTGTTTGAATCATTGTGAGCCCTTGATGGTTTCTTTGATCCATGTGATCTTTGATTCTCATCCACTGATGAGAATCCTTGATCCATGTCTTCACACTTCATTTGATCTTGACCATTGATTGATCAAATCGATCTTCACCCTTGATTCTTCATGTTCTCTCCTATAAATACCTCACATTTTGAGAGAAATGGATCCAATTTCATCAAAGAAAAGTTATATTGTTCATTTGAATACTATCTTTATTCATCCTTACATCCATTATCAAGCTTTTTCATCTTTTCATCTACCCATAGCATAGTTTCATCAATTTTATCTTAAGCTTTCATTAATGGAGTTCGATGAGATGATTGTATTATCCAAGGGATTGGGAAAGGGTCATTATTCCATATCAATACAACACCACTCCTCTAATGGGATAAGGTTTGGGGTTCTAGATTAGGTTTCTTTTACGCTTTCATGTTTATTTCATGCTTAGTTTAATGGTTTTTTGGTTTTTGAAGCTTTAAAAATTATTGATTTTTCGAATGCCCCACTATTGCCCCAGCAAAAGCAATTAAGCTGGTACCCTACCCCCTTGAGAGATCAGGTAGAAATTTAAATTTTCAGTTCAATATCACGACAAAGATTGAACATAGGTTCAACTCAAAGAAGACGAAAGATACTTCTTTAGAAAGATTAGATATTTAATGTAGATAGATTTTATGATGTATAGACAGTCATCAGCCATGGGTAGCCTCATGTATATTTTGATATGTCACACATAATTGACACTTGGATAGAGACGTTAGTAAAGATAGAAGAATAAGATGAATGATCTTGAGATAGAAGTAGAAGAATGAGATGGACATTGATTAACCATTGTTTTGAGATTGATTCAAAAGTCCAAAAATCCTATGATCATTTGAGAATTTATTAGATATGGTGATGAGAGTGATGATTTTCTCATTTCAGGGATTGGGATACTTCATCATTCTTTATTTTTGATATAACATATAGACACGATGCATCAAGGTATTGATATCCAGGATGGTGTTGTATCTAGTGTGATGGACTTTGACTCTTTCTAGATACAAACAAAAAGGATAATCTTTGTTCACATCTTGACATATGGAAACCCCGTTGGAATGTAGTTTAGAAGTTTAGAACATTTCAGACCAAATCATATGCAACAGTAAACAAACTATTCAAAACAACCTCCCTACACGAAACTAATCAAGTATTCACCAAGATTATTTTACAAGAAAACCCAACAAGCACAACAAATGAAAGATAATGATCAATCCCCATTCCTTTCTCTCTAAATCATTTATACATCATCGAGAGGTCCTTGGAATGGGGAAACAAGATAAATCATAAGACAAGATCAAAATAAGCAAACAATCAATGTCCTAAGTAATGTATTTTGTTTATGATAAGTATCCAAAGTGATTGCCAAAGATAATGCCGATTATAGGAAGAATGCATCCTAGGACATGTTAGTGGATGGTGGCAGGCTGATAGGTTGTTTGAAAGGTTGTTGATATAAGGTTTGATTGACATGTTTGATAATGATCAAGATTTTGATATTTTACATTTTGTTTCACACTTAACGACTTGTCATACTTGTTTTCTACTTGTTTTACCAAAGGTTTATGATGACAATTGATTTATTATGGATGAAGGTTTATCGCGGGTCAAAGCGAAATGGGATGGGAGATTTTTGGAATTTTCTAGAATATTTCAATGTTTTTGGTGTTTTTTGAAATGTTTTGAGGCTATTAAATTGGTCTTTTTGAATGTTTATGTGGATGTTTTGGTTTTTTGACTATTTGAGGTTGTTTAGGGTTTTCTAATGTTTTCCAATGTTTTGAGTTTTCAATTTTTCAAATATTTTTGAGTTAAATTTGAGCTTTGACCAAGACCTAAGAGGGACTAACCTAAGGCCTCGGGGGCTTATAAAAAATTAGCCTTTCCTACGTTATACACATAGAGACCATGTAGTTCAATTGACTTTGACCTATTATTGATGAGATATGAACACTTGATGGATTGTCAGTTTATTTTGATGGACTCCTAAAGACTAACCTAAATTGTCTCGAGGACACATCAATGATGGCCTTGCCTACATTCAAGCTCAGAGGCCCATAGTTTGAAATCGTATGTTTTTGATATTTTCGATGTTTTGACCTATTTAGGGATTTTGAGGTGTTTTGGATGTTTTGGATTTTTGAGTTTATAACTTTTTGAATTTTTTTGGATTTTATCTATACAAGATATTGATGTTTTTGGATTTTGGCTATACAAGATTTTGATTTTTTTGGATTTTGGCTATACAATATTTTGATGTTTTCGGATTTTGGCTATACAATATTTTGATGTTTTTGGATTTTGGTTATCCAAAATTTTGATTTTTTGGATTTTGGCTATACAAGATTTTGATTTTTTTTTATTTTGGCTATACAAGATTTTGATGTTTTTGGATTTTGATGAAGTTTTCAAATGTTTTGGGATTTTTGATGAGATTTTAAATAACCTTACAATATATAAGAACCTAATCTAATGCAAGCATAACAAATTTCTCCCAATGTAGTGTGATAGACTACCTCAATATAGGTAGGACAAACTGACCTTAGAAATGTGTCAGGTAGTACTAAAGGGGAATGTGATACTTACACAATATCAAGTTATGACACGGATATGGATGGGTGATGGAATAAACAAGATTAATGATGTGATGGATGGATGCAATATGAAGCATGATAAGCTAAAGAGCTAAAGATAGATTGGAGGTGCTTACTTACACAAGGTGCCTCTTTGCTATGTTTTCACCAATGTACTTGCCCAAAGCACCATCGAAGTGGTTTTCACTAGAGGATGATTTTTTTCCTTGCTAATTTCAATCCTTTTTCTTTTTTTTTGAATTTTTGTCATTTTTTTTTGGATTTACACCCTTCAAGCCTAGGCATAAATTTTTTTGAGATGTAGACTATTGATTGGTTCCTACAAGGGTTCTCCTTTAGGAATTGATAATCAGTAAGCTCCTGATCCATAGCTTGTTGTGAAAACAAATGGGCCCAACCAGTTGAGCTCAAACTTTCCTTTACTATCTCGATCTGGAACATTCTTCTGATTTTGTTTGAGGACAAGATCTCCTACCTGGAAAGACTGAATCTTGATCTTCTTGTTGTAGCTCAATTTCAATCAGTTTTGGTGTATTTGTAAATGATTTAAGGCATCAAGACAATGCTCATCCAGGAATTCTAACTTATTCAATCGAGATACCTTATATTCTTCATCAATGATTAGATTGTGATGTGACACTGGCAATGAGGGGAGATTGAACTCAATAGGTAGGATGGCTTCTAATCCATAGACTAAGGAGAAAGGGGTTACACCTTTAGGTGTGCAGATAATGGTTCTATAATCCCATAGGGTAGGGTTTAACTATAGATGCTAGTCACGGTTAGCTTTATTGATTGTCTTTTTCAATATTTTAAATATGGTCTTGTTTGTAGCCTCAACTTGACCATTTCCCTGGGGGTAATAGGGGGTAGAGAACCGATGTTGGATGTTGAATTGTTGGAATAGCTCTCTTACATCCTTTTTCTTGAAAGGTGTCATGTTATCTGAGATAAGGGCTTGTGGAACACCATAGCAGAAAATAAGGTAGTTTAGGATGAACTTGGAGATTTGTTACCCCATTATATAAGTCATGGGAATAGCTTCCACCCACTTTATAAAGTATTCATTGGTCGTGATAATAAATTTGTGGCAATTAGATGAGGTGGGGGTAATCTTTCCTGTGAGGTCAAGCCCCCACTATGAGAAAGGCCAAGGTGTAACAATTGGTTGGACCTCTTGAGCTAGAGCATGGATAAGGTCTCCATGCTATTGACACTAGATACATTTTCACACATACTCATGAGCCTCCCTTTCCATGGTTGGCCAGTAATACTCCATCCTCAACAATTTCTTTAATAAGGTCATACCACTAGAATTGGAACCACAAATTCCTTCGTGTACTTCTGTTAAGGCAGTCAAAGCTTCCTCTTGGTTGACACATTGTAACAATGTCCCCTCAATGCTTCTATGATATAGGGTATCACCTAAGATGATGAATCAGGATGCCTTTTTAATGAAGTTTTTCTTAAGGTTGGAGGTGATATCAGATGAGAGGGTACCTTTGCTAAGATAAGTGAATATATTGTGATACCACGGGGAACCAAGACCAACAATTACACACACAAATTCATATTTTGGGATTTCAAAAGCTAGTATGAGAAGTTGTTTTACCAAGAATTCATATTGAAGGACATTATGTGGCATGTCTAATAAAGGCCCAATTGTCACCATGGTATCTATTGCTCTTTTTTTTACATAGGGTATCTGCTCAAAGGATATGTCAATGAAGAAGTGCTTGAGATTTTCTACCATCTTCTTATAAGGAGTGAGTTTATCATCCTTGGTTTGGTAGTCATCATGGACTTGGTTAACAATCAACTGGGAGTCCCTATAGACTTTTAGCTCCTGTATCTTCCATTAGACTACAATTCTTAAACCCGTTATTAGAGCTTCATACTCAACAATATTGTTGGTACATGGAAATGATAGCCAGTATGACTTTGGAATATAGTAACATTGGGGGTGATAAAGAGAATGCCTGGTCTTGATCCATGTTGGTTATATGATCCGTCGAAGTACATTTTCCCTTGATCCATTGTATTGAGGAGAAAGATCAACTCATCAAGAAACTCAAATACCAAAGGATTCTCTGTATAAATAGGTGCTTCAACTAGTTGGTCTGCAATGACCTGTCCCTTTATAGACTTTTGTTCCACATATTATATGTCAAACTTTGTTAGGATCACTACCCACTTGGTCATTCACATAGTGAGAGTTGCTTTGGATAACAAATATTTTAATGGGTCGATCTTAGCTTGATAAGCTTGATTTTATGTGCAAGAATGTAATGTGTGAATTTTTTTGAAGCAAATACCACTGGTAGGCATGCCTTATTGATAGGAAAGTAATTAATTTCATATCCTACTAAGGTTTTTTTGATACAATAGATGGCCCTTTCTTTTCTCGTTTCATCATGTTGGGCTAGAAGAGCACCTAGTGTTGTCGATGTAGCTGAGATGTACAAGATTAAAGGTTTGTTTGGCATCAACGACATGAGAATAGGAGGTGATAGTAGGTAGTCCTTAATTTTCTAAAAGGCGACATCATATTTCTCATCTCACTTATATGGTATTCCTTTATGGAGAAGATGCAAGAAAGAGTGGATCTTGTCTAACAGTTGCACTATGAATCTCCTAGTGGATTGTGACCTTCCTTGTAGCCCTCACATCTATTTCAATGTTTGTGGTGGCTCCATGTCTAAGATTTCTTTCACCTTTGTTGGATCTATCTGGATCCCTCTTTGTGACACTATGTAGCCAAGAAGCTTTCCTGATGTTACCCCAAGGACACACTTTTTTGGGTTTAGTCATACCTTATACTCTTCAAGCCTATCAAAGCTTGGTCCCAATACCTCTATGTGTTCTTTCCTTGTCTTTGATCTAGCTAAAATATCATATACATATTGTTCAATTTTTTTATGGATCATATCATGAAAGATTAGGGTCATCACCCTTTGATAGATCACTCCTACATTCTTTAGCCCAAACGGAATCATGTTCCAACGGTATGTTCCCCATGGACAAGTGAATGTAGTTTTATGTTGTTCCTCTTTAGCAATCATTATTTGGTTATAGCTTGAAAATCCATCCATAAGTGATATTTCATGTCCTATTGTTAGATTGACAATTATTTTGATGTTGGGAAGAGGGAAATCATCCTTTGGACATGCTTTATTCAAGTCCCTGAAATCTATGCACATTATAACCCCAGTGGGTTTAGAGACTGGTACCAAATTGGAAACCCACTTAGGATAGTCAATTGGTCGAATGAATCCAACATCAAGAAGCTTTTGTAGCTCTAGTTTAACCAGGAGTGCTATCTGAGGGTGCATCTTTCTTCATTTCTATTTCACTTTACTAACATAAGAAATGGTCCCTTCTTATTGATGATAGCATACATCTCCCAAGAAGTGTGGCCTTATTGATCTATTTGAATGTCTCTTTGGTGGTAATATTAGGCTTGATATCCCTTAAGAGTGTGACCTTTCTTGGCATATGGTGTTCCCCTTGGTGGTAATTTTGTGGCTAGTATTGTCTAGGGTGTGAGTTTCTATTACATAACTTGTCCTCTCTTAGTGGTGATGTTATGTTTGATATTCCCTAAGGTGTGACCTTGCATGTATTGAGAAAATCCCCATTGTTGATTTTGTAAATAACCTTTTGTGGTGGTGTTATTATAACACCCCTTGAGATTTTAGCCTTATCCTATCATTTTTTATGCACCCTATGAGGTGATTTTCATTCATCCCTCATGACGTTAAACTTTTTGCACCACCTGAGGTAAGTTTTTTATCGCATGTGATGTTAAACCTTGTGCATCCCCTGAGGTGAGTTTTGTTCACCCCTGTGACGTTAAACTTTGTGCACCCCCTAAGGTGATATTTTGCAAGATAGTTCATGGATTTAGCATAACGGAGCTTGTTGGGTCATGAATTTGATCACCCCTTTTCAACATGGCCACCTAGCATAACACACCTTGCTTATCAATGGAGACATGTGTTTGATGAGTTTTTAGCATAACACAACTTGCTAGCCTTATGGAACCCATCATATTTCATGGACACCTAGCATAACATAGCTTGCTAACTAGTACATCCATGTAGCTCATGAGTGATGTAGCATAACACAACATGCTAATCCTCATGGGATCATTCATTTATTTGATGGATGACATTTGGTATTTGAGACAATTTATGACTGAGGTCTCTTTGCCTTATTGACTCAAATCTTTTAGAGCTAACCTTGTTCTTTTTTGCATGTATTTTATGTCTTCTTCATGTTTACATTTTGTTTGCATTGTGTTTGTTTTCATTTTTCCATCATCTTTATATTCCATCATGCCATGTGTTTTCATCATGTATGCTTTCTATTTTTTCACATGATTTTTTGTGTATGTTGTCTTGCCGCATTTCATTTTATATGTACATGTGTTCCTTTGTACCTATGTTGTATTTCCCTAGGATCTTGGATCCTAGGGGTTTGCACACTTTCGTTAGATTCATTGTCACCTATCTCTTCAACATTTGGACAATTGGACCTCTCTTGAAATAGATTTTCTACTTTAGTGTGAGTCTGAGCGTAAGTTCATACTCTCACTAAATTGGGTGCTAAAGTAGCATCAAAAATTGTCACCCTTGACAATTTTACACTATATTTTGTCCCCCCTAAATTATTGAGCCTAATTGGGTCCCTAATTTCCTAAATTATGCATTCTATAGCCCATTTGTACCACTTTTTGATAAATCACAAGCATTAAACAAATGCATCTAGTTGTTATTTTTCCCCTGAAACTTAATGTCTTGGAAAATAAGGTCAAGACCGATTCACCCTAGGGTGTATTGGTCCCTTATTTTTTCGAGGACCAATTTTGGATATGTCGGTGTTGGTATTTTAACATTCAAAATTAAAATTGCAAATGTTGGCTATCGAGATTTAATTCTCAATAAATTAGAGAAAATCCTATAAATACCAAGTTATTGCATCATTGAAATCTAACAAAAAGTGCTAAGGAGAATTTTTGAGAAATTTTTGTTGTTAATAGCACTATCAAGCAAGTCAAGAGCAACATTTCAGAGCTTTATTATAGAAATTCAAGATCCTAACATCATGTCAAATCCTATGTGAGTTTGTATGTGTTCATGTTATCATTTTTTTGTGATGTCTAACACTTTTGCAAGTCTCCAAAGAAATTATTTAAAGCATTCAAGAAAGAAAGATCAAGACCTTGAGGTGATGTGTATGACTTTGATCCTTCAAGGAAGCCATAAAAAGGTGGTGAGTTGCAGCACTTTATGATTTCATATTCCTTCCTATCTATTACCATTTTATCATTGGCATTGCCATTGTGGAAGTGGAAACACTAACACGGGGTTTGACCAAGGCAAGCCCCTAAATGGCACATCACTTCTCTTTGTGAACATGTAGATAATAGGTTTGAAGAGGATTGGAAGAAGCTTGAAGATAAATTGTTTATTGTTGCATTTTATTCCCTACATCTTTTCAAGCCACAAAAACTCACCTACAGAATTATCTTATAATGTTTCAACTTTGCAACCAAAAATTAGAAGCTCGGATCTCTCATCAGAGAACCCCAAAAATAGAGTAGAAGTAGCATACAAGGACCCATTCTCCCTTGGGCGAATAGTTTTCCTAGGCACACTAAAACCAACTTTTCTGGGTGGGTACATAGTCCTCTACACTTCCAAAATCTACATATAATTGACTATTTCAATTTATCAGTTATCAAATTATTACGTTTTTCATATTAGGGTGCATATTTTAATTAGGTTAACCATTATAAGTTAATTCCAATTCATTCCCATCCCAAAATTGATGGAGATCTACGTCTAATTGGCTCACCTTCATGGTTGAAAGTTAATCTATACACATTGTTGATCTCCATCTTAATGAAACCCTAGAGAAAGGCCTTGAATCCTATTGTTTTAAGCACATAGGACTTAGGATCACCTTTTTGTATGTTTCAATAAAGATTGTGTTTTAATGATAATTTTATGTGTAATTTAAAAAAGATTACACCTTTTTGTGGAATAGGTCGTTTATACTTATATAGGTGAATATTAATGGTACCTAAAAGTTGTGTGCATCTCCTAGTAGCTTTAAATTGTAGATATATGTTATATATGTGCCTAGTGGTAATCATTGATATCAAACATGATTTCCCTTATAATAATATGGACTAGTGGCAATGGCTTATGATTTTTGTTGTAAAATTAATGTGAGAAAAGAACGAAGTATGTGATGGTTCAAGTTCAAGTAGGTGAGCTACACAGGCTTTGATATCATTACATATGTAAGTCCATCTTAGATGATCCCTTGAGACATAGGTCTAGCCCTTGGCTTTCATTTCTAAAATATGTTTTAATTTTTTCGTGATTATTTCATTGTATGCAAAGACAAATTGTGTATCTAGTCTTATAGACATCTTGCATGAAAAGGTTATTAGAAGCAAGTGGATTTCTAATAACACGATGAGTTAATCTAATGTTAAATAAAATTACCCATTGTTTCAAATTGATTATTATCAATCGCTCTCTAAAGTTAATTTTCCATGATATGGGTCATGATTACGTTTTCAAATTCTAAAATGTGATTGGTGAATTTAGCTATTTTATCTTAAAGATGTAACTTTTTAGGTTATGTATATGCTTCTATTTAGAATTTAACTAAGCTATATCAACCAAGTAGTTTATCTAAATTAATTTTAAGAGGTGACTTGATGAGTGTATTGTTAATAGTTGTCATTTTCTTAGTTGAGTATTTAGTTGAGTGTTTCAGGCACTACATTAGTTAGTTATATAGAGCAATTGGTTTATACCATTTTGAGATCCATTCAAATCATTGCAATTTGTAGTATATATGTATGCATCCAAACTTGAATTTTTAGAAAAGGCATTGTATGGAGTTCATATATGAGTATAATTACTTTGATGTTTATTACATCAAAGGTAGGGAGAATGTAGTGGCAAATTGTTTAAGTAGATGACAACATGAGGTTATGTTTATGACTATGGATACAAATTTGAGGACTTGTATCCTACAACATTTGCTAGAGGATGATTGGTACCATGAGGTTCAATGTGAGAAACAATCTTAGAGGGACCTTATAGGAAAATATTACATATATACCTCAAAGTTAGATGGGTTTTTGTATCATAAAGCGCATAAATATGTGTCATGGACTCGAGATCTGATAGTGATCTTATTAGAGGATCACAAGGCCATATAAAAAGAAATATATGGTTGAAGAATATATGTGTGAATCTTCATCAACTATATCATTAGGTAGGCATGCATTGAAACATTACAAATTTTATTGCTTGATGACTTAACTACCAAAGATTCAAGGCTGAGCATCAAAATCTAGCAAGACTTCTTTACCCTCAAGAGATTCCCAAGATGAAATGGGGCACCATTTCCATGGACTTTATTATTGGTCTACCTTCATCTTCATGATGCCATGATGCTCTCATGGTGAAAATTTAAAAGTTGAACAAAGTAGCTCACTTCTCTAGATTTTGTACAACCTACGCAACACTAGTAGTAGAAAGGGTTTTATTGGATTCAAAGTTATTATATTACATGGGATTCCTTGAAATATTATATCTAATAGAGACCCAATGTTCACTTCAACATTTTGAACATCATTGCAACAAGCATTGGATAATAAGCTCAATTTTAGTATAATATATCACCTTGAGACATATGGCCAAACAAAGAGGGTCAATCAAGTTTTGGAGGATATGTTACTAAGATATGTAATGTATCATCAGTCTATTTTTTGAAATAACTCCTTATAATTTTAAAACTCTGTATAATTTTTTGAAATAAAATATCAATTGTCCAATCAATATGCAATTGCATGGCCTACAAGTAAAGATTTTTTTGAAAATGTGCTTGAAAATAAAATGAAATTAGAATCATTTTTTATGTTAAAAAAAAATGGTGAGGAATGAAATTAGAACCATCATGTTTCTTACAAAGGCGTTAGATGCTCGTACTTTCGATTTGCATAGAACAAGAAAGAAATATAAAGCTACTAGTCATTCCAGGTGAAATTTACCATATAAAAGACCCATTACCAAAGTGAATACCCATCATAGATTGCAAATAATATCTTAAGTTCTTATCCATACATTCAATTATAAAATTAATATTAGTTCTAAAACATTATATTTATTATAATCTTCACAATCATTAGATTTTAGGCCTTCTATAACCTAGGTTTAGAGTTTGTGATAATAAAGGATAGAAAGAGTCATGTTTAGTACTTAAAAAACTAGTTATATACAAAATCCAAGTGGAGAATACCACAAAATATTAATTTGAAAGAAAATATGGCCCTAAAAGAAAGCAAGAATATAATAGTAATGTGATATGACCTCGAAATAAGCATGAATGTAATATTAATGGTGAATTGTGAATTTTGTGCTTTCAAATTTGAAGATGAGGCTATCATTAAATGGAGAATATGAGGATCATCATCCTTAACTATATCCTTTATATATGTTTTGTTCATTTACTTTTATGTTGATTACTTGTTTACTTTGGCATGCATAATTAATAGGTGTTCACATGCAAGTCAAAGTATGAGCAAACTATGAGAGTGAAATGTGCATTTGTAACAACATTTTTACTCATTTTGATAGTTTTCTTGAGTGCAATAGTCTAGCATGCAAAGGGCATATTTTTATGCAAAAGTAAGCATTTTACCTAAGTTAAAACCAAACTTGATTTCTCATCCTCTACTTTAGTTGAGCTTGAATCAATATCCCCCAAGGATCCAAATATGATATTCACATTTCTTGTTTCTTCTATTGGGTCAATCTTGCATTTATGGCCTTCGACTTGGTTTAAGGCCACACATGAGTCCTTGACACTTTAATTCCAAAATCAAATTTAATACCAGATGATATAAAATTATTTATCCATAGTCAAAACTTACAAATTTGTTGTAGAAATGAATTTCGCATAATCTTTCAAATTTAATAATGATCAATAAGATTATCCATACAACCTTATTTTAATACCAAATATTGAAATTAAAGAACACTCTTCCTATTTACCATAATTTATTTAGAAATCCTCGAATCCTTTAAACAAAACAAAAGTACATAACCACATTAAATATAATTTAAATAATAAAAACATGCCCACAGTTTTTGTTTAAATACTAAAGACACAATTACGTAAATATATTTCAACAGAACTTACTGATCATACTAGGCGAAAACGCACCAAGACAAGAAAACAAGAAACCAACCTCGATCCACGGTACTCGGGGATAATAATCCACTCAAAAACAAACAAACGAACATTTTTTCGCTCAGATCGGCAGCGCCACTGCAACACTAAAACTCACATGTCGGTGATGGCGGTGGCGGCGTAGGAAGAATTACAAAGATTGGCGGAAAAGGAGAGCTGACGTGGTGGCTGGAGCCACGTATTAACTTTGAACTTCTTCTTGTTGCACGAAATATCGATGCCAGTGGAGGTGACCTCCGGCTCCACATAATCACACAACCACCCGGCAAATAGGCCCGTGCCATCGGAGAGAAGATCCAGGCTGCATATCCGGCCACTGAGGCAAGGTCCCCGCCCGCTGAAAATGTCCAGATTTCCCATCTCGAAGTAGTCGTAGTTCTGCCCCATGAGACCGCCCCATGCGACCAAGTTGTTTATCGAAAACTTGTTGCCCTTCGCGTCGCGGCGTCGCCCACCTTCAGGCTTATGTTGGAGTCGGTCCCGGCCTTGAACCTCTGCCCTGTGCGCACGTACATGCTGTAAACACACGTCTGCGCCTGCGCAATCAAAATGAACAAAAATCTTTGAGATATCCACAAATTAAAATTACAGAAACCTTAAAATCCTAGACAGAATGTATGAAAAATAGAACTGCTACAAAGCATAACTATATTAGCAGTTTGAAAAATACGAAAAATAATGAGAAAACATGGACGTTGGACTTGCTACGTTATAATTATCGGATCCCTGTGTTACATTAACATTATCGGATCCCTGTGCTACACTATAATTATCAGATCCGTGTGCTCCAATGGCGATCACTGCGAGAAACAATGCAGAGTGCAAAGCTGTGGCTTTGGAGGCCATTGTGATGATCATTACTATGCGAACAAAACATGCTCAAGGGTGGATTTTATAGGGGCTCATATCGGCCAACCCGGGGTTAGAATTCATAAGAGTAGAGTTTTCTCATTGGTGACGGCTATGATAAGATTGCACGTTCAGCTGAGTGGTGATGATGACGCCTGACAACGTTATAATTCACCAGAATCCTTTTGGAAACATGGTTCATGTGTAATCTGGAGTATAATCAATACTCTTACACTGTACAAGAAACGCGTTCCGCATAGTTTACAGTAGCCTTGAACAAATTGTATGCTTTATCTCCACCCAGCTTAGTTCCATCAACATTTTAAGACTTAACGCCCACTTCCAGCACCACATTTCTAGCCGCTACATTTCTAACATCCAATGTCATAGCTTCATGTTTCAAACGTGATGAGCAAGAAACGTGTTCTGCATGGTACAGTTATTGAAGGAATTCCGGGATTTGTATAAATGCTCAGATTTTTGTTATACTGTGCAACATCACAGGCATTCTTGAGCACAATGTTCTGCGGGTTGATAGAATCTTGACTAACATACTTTACTGAACCCACATCTATTCTGATGTGATTATAATTTGGGTCATCTTTGTAATTGCTCTTTCTAGTATAGTGTATAGCAACTACGACTCTACTATTGTTGACATATTTAACTAATTAATGAGACCTAGATATTCACCATATGCATTTTTAGGCTTGGTGGACATCTAACTGCCTCTAACGATGGCCAATCTTTTGGCTAAATGTCTACTAAAAAGATATGAGTGAGCAATGAATGCAACTTGATAAAGAAAAACCAATTACTTTTAATTCAACTGACCTTCCTATAAAACTTTTGTTTATGTTCATTTTTATATTTCATATTAATTAAAATTTGATTAACTTATGAACCCCTATCACCATTCTAATTGCAAATAGTGAAGAGTGTTAATATATTGAGGGGAAAGTCTTGAAATTTACTAGTGATATTGCATGTAGAGGACCATTTTCTTGGTTTTTATGATGGTAAGAAATAGTTTTATTTAGTTCAAGTAATATAATATTAATGGGTTTGAATTAATTTAGAATTATGTTGGAGGATTGAAATTGATGATTGTTGTCGATCTTCAATTTTACTATCCTCAAAATCATGATTGTCTTATGTTCTGTGTACACCCAAAAATCTTTATGGTTCAAACCTAAATGTGAAAAATTTGTCTTTAATTGTTGAGGATCTACCCTATCATGAATGAATTTAATCTATCAAAAGACCTCGAGACACAACATGATTTGATATCTTATATTTATGTAAGGATTATGATGTTTATGAAGACCATTTGCAAATATTGCAAATTGTGAGGGTCAATTTTTCCTATATAAAACTCTTGGATGAACCAACTTTAAAAATTTGAGTGAATATACAAATACAATATATGTAAACATGCATGTTTCCTATATGATTTAGTAAAAAAAATTGAATGCTAATAATAAATGAAATAATATCTCTAGTTGTACTTATTAATTTCTTCACAAATGTGTGGATACATATAATTCATTATACACAAATCTCCACACCCTTATCAAATTTATTAAAATGAATGTAGAAAAGAATTAATTATAGAAATATCATTGTAATATTGTGAGAGGATGGAGTGGAGGTCCAACTTGATTGGCTAAAGCATCCTATTGTAGGAAAGAAATCACGAGGTCTAGTCTCCCCCCAAATCCATGGTATGGAAGGGTGTGTTGCGCTAGCATCACCAGTCACATGAAAAAATTTTACCAGATGCACTACAGGGGGGCTACCCGATTCTTGAAGTCTAAAAAAAACACATTGTGAAAGGATGGAAATTTCAAGTGTTACAAATTTCATATACCATCTTTGTATCATAATGTATTTAAACATGTACTCTTACCATTCTTATTATTGTGTAATTATCTATTATAAATTATAAATATTACACATTTATAATATGAAATATATTTTGTACAAGATATATACTTTACTATTTATACTAACTAAAACTTAGTGTATACATCCAATTTAATGCTTTTTCTTTTCAAAAGTATTATAAATTTCCTCTAAATAAACATTAAAAGTGGCCATATACCATCTTTGTTTCATAATGTATGTAAGCATGTACTCTTACAATTCTTGCTATTGTGTAATTATCTATTATAAACTATAAATATTACATATTTATAATGTGAAATATATTTTGTAAAAGATATATACTTTACTATTTATACTACTAAAATTTAGTGTATACACCTACTTTATATTTTGTAAAAGATATATACTTTACAATTTATACTACTAAAATTTAGTGTATACACCCAATTTAATGCTTTTTCTTTTAAAAATAGCTTCATTAATTTTATTTTTTATTATTAAAAATAATATAAAAGATTACTTATTAAAATTTTATTAAATAATCTAAACTTTATAGTCTTAAGGTCAAAGATGGTTTAAGTTCATGGTTTTCATTTTAATTTAGTCTATGTAAATTATAATAATAATATAGAAATTTATTTAAGAAACAATTAATGTAAATATTACTTTTTAATTTGTGTGTATAAAATAAAATATAGTCTTGGAGATTGTTCTAGCTCTTATATTATATAAAAAGATTAAAGATTTTACTTTTATCAATAAATAGGTTTTGACAAAAAATCTATTACAAATGAAAAATAATTAGATATTATCTCATATTTCTATGGCTTTTGTCTATTCTATGATTATCACTATGATCTATATAATTATCATTAGTATATTTGAATTATATATCATCTTGAGCTATTAGGACTGACTGCACTAATCCAAGCAATACCATCAACTGTTATGAATCTCAAGCTTGTTTCAAGAAATTTTTCCTTTGGATGCCTTTTATTATCTTCTCTCCTTCTTCTAAGTTAATTTCATTTCGATGATATGTCTCAATGGATCATTTAACACACCAAATGTTACTAATTAGTAACATCCCATTTGTAGTATCCAACACCATACACTACAATTACAATGACTTCATTCAAACTTCCTAGGAACTAGCTCTTCGTCAACACTTCTATCATTTTCTTTACTAGTTCCTTAGCCTCACCAAGATCTCAAAGTATTTGGTGCAGGAGCACCTAAGAAACAATAGGCAATTAGGAAACCTAGTATGAATTTTTATTTTTGATGTGTTACCATGAAGGTCATGTTGACCATTGAGTAGAGGAGATAGCTTAGGGATATGTTTGATCTCTAGGATAGAAATTGAGGAAGGGTGGATGAGTTTAGAAACTCATTTTACTTGGTTTCTAGAAATTGGCAAAAGTTGCAAAATGGTGCATTTTGCAACTTTGCCACAATGTAAATGACATGTCCGACCAAGGGGAGGCATAACTACCTTGATTGACCTATATAGGGGGTGCCTCGACCTGAGAGTAGGGTTGGAAGCATTGGTATTGTGGTGAGTTTTTGTGAATTGAAGGAAAACAATTTTTTTGTGTGTTATTTTCTGATTTTGCATAGAAGAGAGGCTTAAATGGATTAACCATGGCTCTGTGTTTTGTGTAGGATGTAATGTGGTAATCTATCAAGCATTGTGTGCCATTTAATAGTCTTCTTTATTCAATTTCCATTGTTGTTTGTAAATAGTTTGTTTTCACCCTGTTGCTGGTCTAAACCAGATAGTTTTGAGAAAATGGAGATTTAGTTCACCTTCCCACCGTACAAATTATACGGCCCTTTGGGAATAGTGACTAGACTCCATGTGTGTAAATATGGTAGGATTTAGGGTTTGTGTGAACACAGGAGTTGTTGGAAAATTCTTTCACTAGGTGAGCCAGAAAGGTGCCCGACTAGGAAGACTTGAGTGCAGAGCACATAACTTGCAGGGGTGAATGATTTTTGTTGAATTTCCTTTTTGGGAAGACAGATGTGATTCTTTCCAAGACTTGGTAATCAAGAGGAAACTCCATCAGCCCATCTGGTTTGAGGAATACTTAGCAGATTGAAAGCATCCAAGGAAGGGCTTAAAAACCCTAGTTTTTGCCATTTTTCAAGTTGAGGTCTTGTACGGCAAATAAAGACCCAAGACCAAAAAAATATTTGAGAGGTGGGAAAATGAACCAAGAATCCCAAGAAAAGATTGGGATTTTCTTTAGAAATATTTGAGAACAAGCCTATTTTCTCGAAGAAAGAGGCCTAATTGGGGCTCTAGGGCTAGTAGCCTATTTTAGGTCTAAGAGAGGGTTTAGTGAAAGTGAACTATAGATGGAGCTAGATGGACCCCTTTAAATACCTTAAATGGGATGGAATGATGATGTGAGAAACACCTCCACACCCCTGTAAAGTTAAATTCAAGATTTGGAGGTTTTGTAGCCTTTAGGGTGGATTAAGGGCTATGTTAGAGTTACAAGTTAGCACCAAGTCTTAACTTGGTAAGAAGAATCTAAGTGATAGTTGGGTTGGCAAGGAGAAATTAGGGGACCCTAGGAAGGAGAGGTCCTATAGGTTTCAAGTGGTGGAGTGAGCACACCCTAGGAGTCGTACAAGCAAGACTGAGAGCATGAAGCAGTGATTGTTTCATCCAACCTCCCTATCAGATTGGTATCAAAGGAAGCAAAAGATTTGGGATTGACTATTGTATGTCTGAGATTGAGTCTAGTGGATCTACCATCATGGTGACAAATGCAGAATTGGCCAAGATGGTCGAAGGACAGGAGGAAGACAATAGGCTATTGAGGGAAAGAATAGAACAACTTGAGCAAGCATTGAGTAATGTGAAGTTGGAAGGAAGGGAACCAAAGAAAGAAGAGGTTATAGAGGAAGAAAAGATCCCTGAACCTGACCCTGTTTTGCAAGAGGAGCCTTTCTTGAAGGCATTGAAGGCTTTGAGTGGAAAAGCACTTGAAGGCATACCACTGTTTAGTGGGAAAATGGAAGCTGATCTAGTCATGGATTGGATAGAGGGAATGGAAAACCATTTTGAATGTGATGGAGTCACTGAAGCAAGAAGGTGAAGGTGGAAAAGTCAAGATTGAGAGGTCCTGCCTTGACATGGTGGAAGTTCATTCAAACAGAGAGGGAAAAGGAAGGCAAGAAGCCTATTTCAACTTGGAAAGGTATGGTTGCAAAAGTGAGAGAAGCATACATGCCAAATGATTATGAAATACAGTTGCATAAGAAGAGACAGAGCTTGAGGCAAAGAGACCAAGATGTGAACACTTACACTAAGGAGTTCCAAAATAATTGTATGAGGTCTAATGTTTCAGAAGATGAAAGTCTCAAGGTGGCTAGGTATCTTAACGGCTTGAAGTGGAACATCCAAGAGGAGATGACTCTTCTAAGTCCTAAGACAGTACACCAATGTTACCAATTAGCTATTAAGATTGAGGAAAGAAGCAAGAGGAAACAAGACCAAGCTTCTAAGAGTAGAGGCAAGGGCAGAGATCAAAGAGGACATAGAGGTGGATACCAAGGTAGAGGGACTGAACAAAGAAATCAGGGAGAGTCTAAACTCACAGAGCAGGGAAGTGAGACACCTTCTAGAGGAGGGTATAACAGAGGTAGAGGACCTCAAGGAGGTTCAAATAGAGGAAGAGGAGCAGGTAGAAGTAACTCATACTTTGCTAGTATGAAGTGTTACAACTGTGGTCAAGTAGGTCACCCAGCTTATAGGTACCTAGAGAAAGCATCTTCATCAAATACTAAGAAGAGAGTAGCATATACTCAAGAGGACACCATGAGTACCAAATCACCAAAGGTTAGTCACATTGAATCAGAAGTGGGGGAGAATCTGATGTTTAGCAGAGTTTTGATCAGACAACAGGTCAAGGAAGAGCCAAAGCAAAGAAGAGCCTTATTTAGAGTGAGATGCAAAATACTTGGGAAAGTATGCAAGGTTATTGTGGATTTAGGTTCAACTGATAACATCATCTCTGAGGAGGCAGTAAGGAAGTTGAAATTAGAGAAAATACCCCACACTAATCCCTACAAGGTGACATGGTTGAACAAAGGGCAGAGTGTTTTTGTCAATGAGCAAACAACGGTGGAGTTCTCCATTGGAGGGTACAAGGATAAGTTGATTTGTGATGTGTTACCCATGGATGCATGCCATCTTCTATTGGGTAGACCATGGTAGTATGATAGAGGTGCCATCTATGATGGAAAATCCAATACTATCTCATTCAAGAAGGATGGAAAGACATTCCAGTTGCAGTCACTGTCAGATGAGGAAGAAGGACAGTCAAAGACCCCTATTATCTTATTGAGCAGTGGAAAAGAGTTCATTAACAACCTACATCAAGGAGGTGAAGGATGTGTGGTCATGATGCAATCCAAAGAGGAAGATAAGACTGAGAAAACAGTCATACCAGAAGCAGTCCAAAAGTTACTTGAGAATTACAAGGACATAGTTAGTGATAGAACACTAGTAACCTTACCTCCAAAGAGATCCATTAGTCATAAAATTGACTTCATACCAGGAGCTTCATTTCCAAATAAAGCAGCTTATAAGCTTACACCAGATCAAAACCTAGAAGTAGCTAGACAAGTACAAGAGTTATTAGACGAAGGGTTAATTAGGAAGAGCATCAGCCCATGTGCGATACCAGTGGTCTTAGCATCCAAGAAAGGTGGTAAGTGGAGGTTATGCACTGATTCAAGAGCAATAAATAGAATCACAATCAGGTATAGGTTCCCTATTCCTAGGATTGAGGACTTAATGGATTATCTTGGAGGAGCTCAGTATTTTACCAAGTTGGATCTCAAGAGTGGATACCATCATATCAGAATCAAGGATGGAGATGAGTGGAAGACAGCCTTTAAGACAACTGATGGTTTGTATGAGTGGAGAGTGATGCCATTTGGCCTCTCTAATGCCCCTAGCACATTCATGAGGCTCATGAATGAAGTGCTCAAAGACTTTACAGGGATATTTGTGGTAGTGTATCTTGATGATATACTGATCTTTAGCAAGATAGCAGAAGAACATTTAAAGCATGTGGAGATGGTACTTAAAAGGTTGCAAGAGGAGAAGTTAGCAATCAACCTAGAAAAATGTGAGTTTTTCAAACAAGAGCTTGTGTATTTGGGGTTTGTAGTATCCCAAGGAATATTGAAAATGGACCCAAGTAAAGTGGAAGCTATCCTAAACTGGCCTACACCAACCACAGGGACATAGGTAAGAATTTTTCATGGATTGGCTCAGTTTTATAGGAAGTTTATAAGAAACTTTAGTGGCATATGTGCACCAATCCTAGATACAATCAAAGGTGGCTTAAAGACTAAGTTTAAGTGGACTCAAGAAGCTGAGAAAGGTTTTGAGAAACTGAAACAAGAAGTGGTAACTCATCCTATTCTTTTATTACCTAGTTTTGACAAGTTGTTTATTGTGGAATGTGATGCTAGTGGAGTTGCAGTAGGAGGAGTACTTAGCCAAGAAGATAGGCATGTGGCTTTCTTTAGTGAAAATCTCAATGAAGTTAAGACAAAGTACTCTACCTATGACCTAGAACTGTATGCTCTAGTGCAGTCACTTAGAAAGTGGAGGCATTATCTCCTATCCAAAGATTTTGTAGTGTTTACTGACAATCAAGCACTTAGCTACATCAACACTCAAGAGAAATTGAGCAATAGACATTTGAAATGGATGGAATACCTCCAAGATTTCACTTTTACCATCAAGCACAAGAAGGGACAAATGAACAAGGTGGCAGATGCACTAAGTAGGAGATTGCTGATAGTGCAAGAGATACAACTAAAGAGCATTGGGATAGAGAGTTTCATGGATCTCTATGGAGAAGATGAAGACTTCTCAGAGGCATATAAGGTATGTTCTAATTTTGGGAATCATTTTCACATTCAATTCTCAGAGTATACATTGCAGAGTGGGATTTTGTTCAAAGTAAACTAGTTATGTGTTCCAAAAGGTTCAATGAGAGAATATTATCCAAGAAAAACATAATGGTAGTCTTAGTGGTCATTTTGGTATCAACAAGACAATGGAACTAGTGCAAAGGTTCTACTATTGGCCCAAGTTACCAAGGGATGTCAGGAGGTATGTGAAGCAGTGTGCAGTTTGTATGAAAGCCAAAGGGGGAGCTAGTAATGCAGGTTTGTATCAACCTCTACCTATTCCCAACAGACCATGGGAGTGTGTTAGCATGGATTTTTTTGTAGGACTCCCTAAGAGTAAGACAGGGTTTGATAGTGTCTATGTGGTAGTAGATAGGTTTAGAAAAATGAGTCATTTTATTCCTTGCAAGACCATACATGATGCTAGCTACATTGCTCATCTTTTCTTCAAAGAGATTGTGAGGATCCATGGATTTCCATTGAGCATTGTATCAGACAGGGATGTGAAGTTTATGAGTTATTTTTGGAAAACTCTGTGGAGCAGATTAGGTACCAACCTGTCTTTTGGATCAGCTTACCATCCTCAGACCTGTGGAAAAATTGAGGTGGTTAATAGGGTGTTAGGTAACCTTCTCAGATGCCTAACCAAGGAGTATGGACAGACATGCGACTTGGTCATATCACAAGCTGAGTATTCATACAATGACAGTGTGAACAGGACTATAGGGAAGAGTCCTTTTGAAATAGTGTATGGGATGCACCCAAGAGGTGTGTGTGAGCTTAGGGATCTAGGAGATATGGAGCATAGGAGTGGACATGTAGAGGGTTTCTCTCAAACCATGAAGGAGATTCAAGAGCAGGTGAAGAAGATAGTCATCGAGGCTACTCAAAAGTTGAAAGAGAAGGTGGATTTATCTAGAAAGGATCTACAATTTGCAGTAGGAGACTATGTCATGGTTCACCTCAACAAATCTAGGTTACAGAAGGGGATATCAACCAAATTGCAAATGAAAAGAGTGGGACCATGTAAGGTATTAGCCAAATATGGGAAGAATGCCTACAAGGTGGAATTACCTGCAGATTTAGGCATCTCTCCAGTGTTGAATGTAGCTAATCTGATCAGATATAAAGGAACAGTCAATGACATGGATCAGAACAGTAGGTATATCTTCAAGGATGTAAGCAACATAGTTTTACCTACTCAATACAAGCTTTATTTAGGCAGAAAGGATCTTGGAGTCAAGGGTGAAGAAATCTACAAGGCATAGAGTATACATGGAGCACCTCATCAAGTGGAAGGACAAGCCATAGTCTGAGGCTACATGGGTAGAGGAAGATCAGTTTAAGAAGTAGGACATTGATATGTTACTAATCTCTCCTCACATCCACTAGTTTTTGTGCAGAGAGAGGGAGAATGGTGCAGGAGCACTTAAGAAACAATAGGCAATTACACTAGACAATTAGGAAACCTAGTATGAATTTTTGTTTTTGATGTGTTACCATGAAGGTCATGTTGACCATTGAGTAGAGGAGATAGCTTAGGGATATTTTTGATCTCTAGGATAGAAATTGAGGAAGGGTGGATGAGTTTAGAAACTTATTTTACTTAGTTTCTAGAAATTGGCAAAAGTTGCAAAATGGTGCATTTTGCAACTTTGCCACAATGTAAATGACATTTCCGACCAAGGGGAGGCATAAATACTTTTATTTACCTATATAGGGGGTGCCTCGACCTAAGAGTAGGGTTGGAAGCATTGGTATTGTGGTGAAATTTTGTGAATTAAAGGAAAATAGTTTTTTTGTGTGTTATTTTCTGATTTTGCATAGAAGAGAGGCTTAAATGGATTAACCATGGCTCTATGTTTTGTGTAGGATTTAATGTGGTAATCTATCAAGAATTTTGTGCCATTTAATAGTCTTCTTTATTCAATTTCCATCACTGTTTGTAAATAGTTTGTTTTCACCCTGTTGCTGGTCTAAACTAAAGACAATTTTGAGAAAATGGAGATTTAGTTCACATTCCCACCGTACAAATGGTACGGCCCTTTAGGAATAGTGACTAGACTCCATGTGTGTAAATATGGTAGGATTTAGGGTTTTTGTGAACACAGGATTTGTTGGCAAAGTCTTTCCCTAGGCGAGCCAGAAAGGTGCCCGACTAGGAAGACTTGAGTGCAGAGCACATAACTTGCAGGGGTGAATGATTTTTGTTGAATTTCCTTTTTGGGAAGAAATATGTGAGTCTTTCCAAGACTTGGTAATCAAGATTAAACTCCATCAGCCCATCTGGTGTGAGGAATACTTATCAGATTGAAAGCATCCAAGGAAGGGCTTAAAAACCCTAGTTTTTGCCATTTTTCAAGTTGAGGCCTTATACGGCAGATAAAGACCCAAGACCACAAAAATATTTGAGAGGTGGGAAAATGAACTAGGAATCCCAAGAAAATATTGGTTTGTTCTTTAGAAATATTTGAGAACAAACCTAGTTTCTCGAAGAAAGAGGCCTAATTGGGGCTTTAGGGCTAGTAGCCTATTTTAGGTCTAAGAGAGGGTTTGGTGAAAGCGAACTACAAATGGAGCTGGATGGACCCCTAATACCTTAAATGGGATGGAATGATGATGTGAGAAACACCTCCACACCCCTGTAAAGTTAAATTCAAGATTTGGAGGTTTTGTAGCCTTTAGGGTGGATTAAGGGCTATGTTAGAGTTGCAAGTTAGCACCAAGTCTTAACTTGGTAGGAAGCATCTAAGTGATAGTTGGGTTGGCAAGAAGAAATCAGGGGACCCTAGGAAGGAGAGGTCCTATAGGTTTCAAGTGGTGGAGTGAGCACACCCTAGGAGTCTTACAAGCAAGACTAAGAGCATGAAGCAGTGATTATTTCATCCAACCTCTCTATCAGTATTACTATGAAATTTATCAATAAAATGTCTATATTTATCCTATAATGTTAATAAATTTTCATGAATTCATCCCCTAGTACTATTGAATTGTATATAGGAGCAAACCAATCAAATTTTAAATAATTTCTATTCTAATATGCCATCAAGAAAAATTACTTTTATTTCTCCATGCACTAAGTGCACTAGTGTTTCCATTGGTATTATATTAATTTCCTTTCAAAATGTTATTTTCCTTAAAAGAGTATAGGTATTCCATTCTATCATTATACTTACCATTAGTTGGCCTCATCTATAACCTTCTTTCAAGATATCTTCATAGTTGGGATGATCAAAACCTCTAAAATAAATATTTTTAGATGTTGCCACAAATGAAATTCCTTAATTCAATAAATTATAATTAATTTAATAAATTTTATAATAAGTTGAGAATAATATAATTTCATTTTAAAATCAATTTTAAGTTTTGGTCATAAATCAACTTTAGAGTTGATCACACTTTTTATTTAGTGTAGACATGCAAAATTTGTGTCATGCATTCCTCATATTTAATTAAGTCATATTTTCCCATCAATTCATCTTTATTTGATTTAACACTAACATCATCCTCTTTGATTAAATAAATCAAATCTTTATTTAATTAAATCTAAAATCATTTTCTTCTCATTTTGATTTATATTAATCCTAAAATCTAAGTCAAAGGTAAAAATCACCTAATATCCTATTAAATTAATCAAATCCTAATTAATTTAATCCTAATCACCTGAATCCTCTAGATTTTGCAACTTGCATCAATAAATCATTTCTTTGATTTAATAATTCCCTAATTACTTTCAAAGTGGCATCAAAAAGGGAATATTCCTCCAAGTTTGAAAATCCCTCCAAATGTCTTGTCCTCCAACATGGCATTAAATCCTCTTACATTGTCTCTTACATGTCCCCCACTTGGAATTTAAGACTCTTTCTTCTCCCTCCAACAAGCCATCTTTTGAATTTCAAATCTCCCCCTCTTTGGCACATTGATCAAAATGTGCACAACCTTCATCCTCTCATATCTCAAGACAAGTGGCATCTTATCATTGGCTCATGTTTTGTCCCACATCCTTCATGTTTTGCATTATTCCATCCTTCTTGGTTATAAATAGAGGCCTCCTCTATTGTATTAATCCTCCACAACTTGATACGTAATCTTAAGCATTTGAATCGATGATCCTATCAAGGATTGGAAAAGGACTTCTTTCCACATCAAAGAAGCACCAATCCACTATTGGATAGGGTTTTGATCATGTTTTTATGTGCTTGCATTTAGTTATTTTTGTCCTATTTAGTTTGCATATTTTAGCACGGTTAAGCATTTCATAGGAATCTTGGGTTTGCTTATTTTGAATTGACTATGCCAATTGTGGTCTTTATTTGAAGTAATGTAGATTTAGGGTTTATATTTAGTTATGTTGATTCAAAATTAGAAACCATATATTCTTCTTCATTAATTTCTATAAATATATGGTGAATAGTATATCAATTTAATAAATCTAAGAGTGGCCAAACTTGCTATAGGAAGTAATTAATTTTCTAATTTTGTGACTTTTCCCCCCTTTTTTTAGCATTCACTTTCTATTTTTTTCTAATCATAAAACCTAAAAAATTATAATCACGAAGTGAGGGCTTATACCTCTACTTCATTTTTTATTTTGTCTTCTATTATCCTTAAATATTATCTAATCATTTTTCTTTCTTCATTTATTATAATACATCTAGCTCTATAAGCTCTTGGATTACCCTTGGATTCTCAATCAAAATTAATCTTATATCAAACTTTGTGGGGGAAAGGGTTACAATGTATTTATTTTCTTAATTTTAAGGAATCAACCCCTCCATTGTACTTATTATGATAATTTCAAATAATTAAACCCTCCACCCCCATTGATAGAGGATTTTTAAGACCTTTCCAATTTCTTGTTAGAAACCAAGATCTGAAATGCAAACCAAAAAAGCCTTCCACAGAAGAGAAAAATAGAAAAAGCAGAAGCTTTGCAAAATATGTGCAAAATAATAATATTCAGGAATTCATAATTACATGAGATGATTTCCTTTATAAAATCAAAGATGCATAACCCTAATCTTATCTTGAGCAACAAGATAGCTCAATAATATAATGATGAGAATAATTAACCTAGGAATTAAATATTACCTAAGTAAAGTTATGCAAGTGTAATTAAATATTAATTACACTAACACCCCCCCCCCATAAGTGTAACTTAGGAAGAATAAAAAATCATGCACCTAAAAACTAAGATGAATGTAAGAAAGCATGAATGGGTCCCAGAAACAAGGCATGATCAGGTACCCAAGTACAAATTCAATAATGAGGTAGAGAAGGAAAACCCAGTGGAACAAAACCCCCCTACAATGCGATGACTACTGCAAAGAAGCACTGGAAGAACACTGTGGAGTAAAAATGGAACCGCAATCTGACAAGCAAGGAAAGATAGGTCTATCTACAAGAAACCAAAAATGGAATCACAATAATGTGACAGCAGACCCGATGCCACGAAACACTGGAAAACTCACAAACTGGAACAACCCTAAAATTTGTGAAGCAACAGTAGATGATATGATGACAAAATCTAGAAACCGTGTATCTCGATGCCAATGCCAAAATGAGACTAAAACTCTTCCATAGGAACAAGTACCATAAAGACTCTGGAACATTAACCATAAAAACATGGCCCTCAAACTGAGAAGGATCTGAACCAATGTGGATCAATAACCATAAGCTCTCAATCTGAAGTGTGAACCAATGTGTCTGATATGTGTCAAGCAAGACAAGATGTGGCCAAAAGAAACTAAGAAACTAGATATAACCCATGCGAGCTATCATCAAAACAAGATGGATATGGAGATCAAAGTGCATGCACACTTTAATCAAGTTATTATGCAAAAAACCCACTTAATGGAACTTTATCTCAGTTCATTTATTACAATAACCCAATGATTATAAAAGGAGAGAATTATAAAATTCCTAAACATAAAATAAGATGATGTGGTACTGAAATGAAGTGCAAATATTCAAGTTTCACCTTTCCAACTGCCAAAACATCCAAGTAATCTCCAAAACACACATCGAGACAAATCTGGAATAAAGATAAACTTGGGATAGATAAAAAAAAAAGTGCATGGACATCAAAATAGAGCTCCTTAATACCTTTCCAACACCACAAAGAAGATGAAAATCAGAGATCGTGGCAAAAAGTTATGAGCTCGAAAGCCATAAAGGAACATCTGAATTCAAACATAAATAAATGCAACTAAACAAAAAAATACTAAAAAATAAACTACACCACTGGAAAGTTCTCAGAACCATCTTTCCAATGGTATCTCCTTTGCACTATTTTGACATCATGGGAAAAAGTTATGCCCGTTTTCATGAAAACTGCTTTAGAAAGGCCAATTTGGCCTACAAGGCCCCTAGCGGGCTAAAAAAAATTTGGCCCCCAGTCTTGTGTGCAACCAGGGGCTGGTAGTCTGGGGGCTGGGGTAGAGCCCCTGGTCCTTCATAGGACCGACGGGTATGTTGGGAGGTCGGCTGGGGGCTGGGCGCATAGCACCCGGTTCCCCATGTGAGCAAAGCTATGTTGCAGGGGCCCGGCAAGGGCTAAATGTTGGCCAGTGGCGGATGGGCAGGCGCCACCACCGTCGGTGGTGGTCTGGTGGCTGCCTGGTGGCCAGCAGGTGGTGAGATCCTTTTACACTAGAGGCATTGACACAAACTTTGAAAAACACATTTAAAAAAAAAATCAATTTTCAAGCCTCAGGAAGCATTACGACCTCCCTGTAAAAAAAACTTTGCCTCAAAAACAACTTTCACCAAAATCAACGAAAGGAAAGGTGATCTTAGGGTTTTTGGTTGCTACGAACGCGATGGTGACCTCCATTTGTGCTCAAACTGCTCTAAAAATTTGGCTACCTCCAAAGCTTGCAAAAAATCTCCTAACTTGAAACCCTCATGGATCTGGAAAACGATGGCAAAAATCTATAAAATAAAAGCCAATCCTGACTTTTTCTAGCGCTCTGAATCCAATGGTGAAGCCTGATCGGATCCAAGACGCTGCATAAATGAACTCAAGGCATGAAACCCTCAAGGAATCCTGAACGAACTCTGCAATGATTTTCTCAAAAATCTGAGAAGGGATTACAAATCAAGGCTCTGATACCATGTTAGAAACCAAGATCTAAAATGCAAACTAGAAAATCCTTCCACATAAGAGAAAAATAGAAGCTTTGCAAAAGATGTGCAAAATAATAATATTCAGGAATTCATAATTACATTAGATGATTTGCTTTATAAAAGCAAAGATGCATAACCTAATCTTATCTTAGGGCAACAAGATATCTCAATAAGATAATGATGAGAATAGTTAACCTAGAATTAAATATTACCTAAGTAAAGAGTTATGCAAGGTGTAATTAAATATTACAGGGTATGTGTAGGATCATGATAGGTAAAAAGTGTCAATATTATGAATTATTTGTAAGGGTATGTGGTGATTTTTTTTTTACCCAAAATTGATCAAATTAAAAGGGGTTTTAGAGTGCCAAAAGCTTTCCACTTAATATAAATTATGCTTTTAATTTGAGATTTAATAAATAATTATTATTCATTTTTCTATTAGAATTCTGACTAAAGTCGGTCGATAGGTTGATTGAAAAACATCTATAACTTTCAAATGGTATCACATTTTTTGAATCGAAAACATGCATCACATTCTATACTTCGCATACTATAGGATCAAAAAAAGAAAAATTGAATTTCATGAAGTTTTGACCAAGTTAAGGTGGTCGGACATACGATTTTTTATATTTTTTAAAAGTTGTAATAAAAATTCATAATTAATTATTTACTTGGGAAAAAAATATATAAAAATATGCATCACATCAGACTTGAGTCCTCTACTTATATAAAATATTATAAAGAATATTATCATTTTATTATGGTTAAGCGTGGTTAGGCAGATTTCCTACTTCTTATTTTTTCCACAAATTTAAATTACTCTTGCATTGAAATTTCAAATTTTCACCAAATAGATTTTATTTATTTTTAAATAAACCTAGTAGTTTAGAAACTACATTCAATTTTTCCTATAGATTCTATTCTTACATATTTTGAAATAATATAGATAACTTGTTCAAATTTTTAAGTCAAGTTGCCTAACACTGCTTTTTCTAAATTTTTTGCCACTTAAGGGCCTATTTTTTCCATGATGATCCTGCACATACCCATTAATTATACTAACATTTCTTACAATTTCATTATCCAAAAATTTAAAGTGTGGCATCAAAAATTGTCACCCTTGACAATTTCACACTAGGTTTATCTCCCCCCTATGTGTTTGGACCTATTATACATTAAATGGATCATTTTTATAAAAAATATTGGGCAATTAGACATGGGAAATAAAACTATGCCTCAAATTCCCCCATGAAGGTATATAAGTAGCCATTTTAGCTAATCATCATCCCTTTAAATATTATAATATTTCATAGGGATGTTATAAAAAATCCAAACGTTTCCAAATTATTAATTATTCACAAATCCCAAAGCCAATAAATCACTATCTTATCTAGATCATGGTGATATTCCACCCACATCCACCAATCCACTTCACAAGACCAACATTGAGATCATTAATAAAGATTGTGGAGAATACAAGATATAATATGCCTTTCATGTGAGAAATATTCCTCCTAAATAATCTCACAAATGAACTAATATGAACTGAGAAAAAGAAAGAAAATATTTTAATATCCAGGTCCACTACCTTCATTCAATGTGGTTTTCATATGATAGATTAAAAAAATGCTCAAATAGCTCTTGTCTCCAAAATCATGAATAGTTTGCATCTTATTTCAAGAATAATGAATATCTTGTAGCTTTTCAAATATGAAAGGATATGAAATATGAAGGATATGGTCTCAAACTTCATGAACAAGGGATCCTTGATTTCATATATATGTAGGAAAATATCATAATTTGGGGTTTGGTATATATTCATTTTGATGCATTGATAGATAAGGAACTCAACCTACCTCTCACACCTCTATAATTGCTAGAAATATACATAGTACTGGTTGAGGAATCCCTATAAATCAACCTTGGCATGGAGGAAAATTAGGAAATTATCTACATGTTTTTTTAATCCTAAGGAAAAATGGTTTGCTTCTACTTACTCAAGGAATCCATAAATATATTTTATTTTCCATATTTCAATATGCTTGGGTTAGGCCTATCACTAGTGGTTCATAGTATTATGGTGCATGTCAATGATAGGTTAGTAAAGAAAAAATTAAGAAAAACATATCCAAAAATAGTCCCCATGGTGAACGAAGAATTGTATAAGATTCTAGAGGTTAGTTTCATTCAACCAGTTTACTATTCAATATGGATATAAAACATTATCTATGAGAAAGACACAAAATTATTGGTTTATGCATCAATGTACATGATATTAACACTTAGCATGCTTAAAGGATGACTTTCATTTCCTAATATTGAAATTATATTCAATTTTACCATTGGATATAAAATGTTGTCACTCATGGATGGTTTTCATGGCTACAGTAAAATGTAGATCATGGTTAGGGAAAAATAAAAAATAAATTTCACAAGTCCTTGGGGAAATTTATTCTATCATGTTATGCACATTTTTTGGTTTAAATAATACTAGAAAAATATTTCAATAAGAAAATCCAATTGATATAATATTCCATGATATGATTCAAGACATTATCATATACTATGTGGGTGATTTTTTAGGCAAGTTAAAATTAGAGAAAAATATTTAATAATCTTGCATTGTATCTTTTAGAGGCTAAGAGAATATAATATCATGGAATTTATTAGGATTCATCATCTATAGAAGAGGTACAAGCATATATCACACCAAATTGAAGACCATGTAATATAAATTATTCCTCAAAATTCTACACATCATACTTTGTATGGAAAAATTTAATTTATAAGTAGATTCATCACATAATTTGCAACAGTAAAACTCACATGTCGGTGATGGCGGTGGCGGCGCAGGAAGAATTACAGAGATTGGCGGAAAAGGAGAGCTGACGTGGTGGCTGGAGCCACGTATTAACTTTGAACTTCTTCTTGTTGCACGAAATATCGATGCCAGTGGAGGTGACCTCCACATAATCACAGAACCACTCGGCAAATAGGCCCGTCCCGTCGGAGAGAAGATCCAGGCTGCATATCCGGCCACTGAGGCAAGGACCCCGCCCGCTGAAAATGTCCAGATTTCCCATCTCGAAGTAGTCGTAGTTCTGCCCCATGCGACCAAGTTGTTTATCGAAAACTTGTTGCCCTTCGCGTCGCCCTCCTTCAGGCTTATGTTGGAGTCGGTCCCGGCCTTAAACCTCTGCCCTGTGCGCACGTACATGCTGTAAACACACGTCTGCGCCTGCGCAATCAAAATGAGCAAAAATCTTTGAGATATCCACAAATTAAAATTACAGAAACCTTAAAATCCTAGAGAGAATGTATGAAAAATAGAACTGCTACAAAGCATAACTATATTAGAAGTTTGAAAAATACGAAAAATAATGAGAAAACATGGAGCTTGGACTTGCTACGTTATAATTATCGGATCCCTGGGTTACATTAACATTATCGGATCCCTGTGCTACACTATAATTATCAGATCCGTGTGCTCCAATGACGATCACTGCGAGAAACAATGCAGAGTGCAAAGCTGTGGCTTTGGAGGCCATTGTGATGATCATTACTATGCGAACAAAACATGCTCAAGGGTGGATTTTATAGGGGCTCATATCGGCCAACCCGGGGATAGAATTCACAAGAGTAGAGTTTTCTCATTGGTGAAAGCTATGATAAGATTGCACGTTCAGCTGAGTGGTGGTGATGACGCCTGACAACGTTATAATTCACCAGAAACCTTTTGGAAACATGGTTCATGTGTAATCTGGAGTATAGTCAATACTCTTACACTGTACAAGAAACGCGTTCCGCATGGTTTACAGTAGCCTTGAGCAAATTGTAAGCTTTATCTCCACCGAGCTTAGGGTGGGGTCCCATGGGGAGGTGATTGCTCAAAAATCTCAGCTGGTGCTGCTGAGAGTTTTTAGGAATTTTTTAAAGCTGGCAGTCCCATGAACTTACTAGCACTGTCTAGCTTAAAATGTTAAGCTCCAAATTTTAAGGAAGTTGGTGATCCCATGAAGTGTGGCCCAGCTTAAACATTAACCTTCGTAATTTAAGGAAGCTGAAACTTGAGTTATTTGCAGACAAATGGCAGAGACAATTGCTAAACAGTAGGGGCGAGCTCCAGCCTCACCCCATTTCCACCCCTCAAGTTTGCAGCCCTGAAAAATAGGAGCAGCTATTTTTCTGGAGCAGATTCCATTTAATCCCGTAGCAATCTTTTTATGAATCCATGAGACCCCCTGTTCCTTATATGTAGACCCTGCAGGGCCCCATGGGACCCCACCCTTAGTTCCATCAACATTTTAAGACTTAACGCCCACTTCCAGCACCACATTTCTAGCGGCTACATTTCTAACATCCAATGTCATAGCTCCATGTTTCAAACGTGATGAGCAAGAAACGTGTTCTGCATGGTACAGTTATTGAAGGAATTCCGGGATTTGTATAAATGCTCAGATTTTTGTTATACTGTGCAACATCACAGGCATTCTTGAGCACAATGTTCTGCGGGTTGATAGAATCTTGACTAACATACTTTATTGAACCCACATCTATTCTGATGTGATTATAATTTGGGTCATCTTTGTAATTGCTCTTTCTAGTATAGTATATAGCAACTACGACTCTACTATTGTTTACATATTTAACTAATTAATGAGACCTAGATATTCACCATATGCATTTTTAGGCTTGGTGGACATCTAACTGCCTCTAACGATGGTCAATCTTTTGGCTAAATGTCTACTAAAAAAATATGAGTGAGCAATGAATGCAACTTGAAAAAGAAAAACCAATTACTTTTAATTCAACTGACCTTCCTATAAAACTTTTGTTTATGTTCATTTTTATATTTCATATTAATTAAAATTTGATTAACTTATGAACCCCTATCACCATTCTAATTGCAAATAGTGAAGAGTGTTAATATATTGAGGGGAAAGTCTTGAAATTTACTA
>VDFB02281492.1:851759741-851906816 GCA_007258455.2 Sequoia sempervirens | reverse complement strand
TGCTGTTGCGATATTCTGATTTTTCCTGATTCTTTCCTAAACTGTCTTCTGTTTTTCCCTTAACTGTTGTCGAATACTTTCCTATCCTGTAGATAGTGCAGCTGTATAGATAACGCACACAGCATGATTGTAGGATCTGAGTATTGATTGTAGGATCTGAGTATGTATATGAACCTGTACAGGTTAATTGTAAAATGGGAATGAAAAAAATATTCTTCTGAGTTTCTGATTTTCAAGTTGGTATCAGAGCTACGAATTTTGAATCATTTTTTTTTAAATTTTTTTTTCCCCTTTATTGAACCATGGGCGATTCAGGTTCGGAAGCACTTCAGCCCAAATCTGCTCCCATTATTATTCAATCTGAAGGTTCATCCTTCAATGCAGGGATTGTACTCAATGAAACAAACTATGATCTGTGGTCTCAAATCATGGAGATGCATATTGCTGAGAAGGAGAAACTCTCTTTCATTCGTGGTAATTCACAGCCACCTACCGAGAAGGATGATGGATATGAGAAGTGGTATGCAAACAATCAAAAGGTTAAGAGATGGCTGTTGATGTCTATGTCCCCAGAAATTATGAAGCGATACATTCGCTTACCCACTGCTCGAGATATTTGGAAAGCCCTTTCTAAGGCTTTTTATGATGGAGCAGATGAACTGCAGGTATTTGTCTTGAATCAGAGGGCTTTCTCTGCCAAACAAAATGGCAGAACACTCTCTGTGTATTATGGAGAATTAACCGAGATTTTTGGTGAGTTGGATCATCATGATAAGGTGATCATGGAAAGTGAGAACGATGTTGAATCTTACCAAAAATCAGTTCAGCGACAAAGGGTGCATATTTTTCTTGCTGGATTAGATGGTGACTTCGAACAAGTCCGCGGTGAAATTTTGAGAAAGGATCCTATTCCTGAATTAGAAGCATGTTATGCATTGGTCCGCCGTGAATCTGTTCGACGCACAACGATGATTGGAGAACCAGAAAAGGCTGAAGCTTCAGCCATGGTGACCCAAAACCGATCTAATCAGAACCGGCCTTCTCAAAGCACGCCTAAGATCACTAATGGTGCCGATAAATCCACCTACAAATGCACCCATTGCAATCAAACTGGTCATACCAAAAGTCACTGCTTTGAACTTGTGGGGTATCCAGAATGGTGGGATCGTAGCCGCGATTCACGGAAGAAGAATTCAAAAAAGACCTCCAGTGCTGCATTTGTTGAAACAAAGACAGAGGATGATGTTGCTGGACAGATCTCAGCATTAGCAACAGCGGCAGGTAATGGTGGTAAGGTTTTAAATATGTCTGCACTTGTTTCTAATAGTGCATGGATAATTGATTCCGGTGCTACGGATCATATGATGTTTGATTCTAGACAGGTCTCATCTCTTAAACCGTCCTCACAAAAATTTGTTTCCACTGCCAATGGCTCTTCGGCCCCAATTATCGGAGAAGGACCCTTACCTCTCACTGATACTTTGAATCTAGATTCTGTTTTAGTTGTTCCATCTTTGGATTACAATTTGTTGTCAGTTTCCCAAATCACCGCTGCTTTACTTTGTGTTGTAATTTTCTGGCCTGATTTCTGTGTGTTTAAGGACATCCGAACGAGGCAAACGATTGGTTGTGGTGTTAGGCGAGGGAAGTTGTATTACTTGGACTTGGTGTCAAAGAGTTCGGACAAGCTGCGTCAAGCTCTAATGATGGATAGCTCTAAGGGGGAGAAGCATAAATCTGAAATCTGGTTATGGCATCGACGTCTGGGGCATGCTTCCTTTGGTTACCTGAAGAAATTATTTCCTAGTTTATTTGCAAAATTTGTTGTTTCTAGCTTCCGGTGTGAAGTTTGTGAACTTGCAAAAAGCCATCGTGCTTCTTTTCCATTAACTTTGAATAAAAGTCTAGTTCCTTTTATGGTCATACATTCTGATGTTTGGGGTCCATCCAAAGTCACTACATTGGGTGGATCACATTGGTTTGTTACTTTTATTGATGATTGTACCAGAATGACTTGGGTGTGCTTAATGAAGTCTAAAAGTGAAGTGAACTTGTTATTTCAAAAATTTTATAACATGGTTCGTACTCAGTACAATGCACAAGTTAAGGTTCTCCGTAGTGACAATGGAGGTGATATTTGAGTTCTGAACTTCAGCAGTATCTGGAAGCACACAGAATTATACATCAAACTACTTGTTCCAATACACCTCAGCAGAATGGGGTGGCTGAGAGAAAAAATCGTCACTTGTTGGAGGTTGTCCATGCTTCGATGATAGAAGCCCATATGCCGTTGTCTTATTGGGGTGAAGAACTTACCTCTGCAGCATATTTGATTAACCGGGTACCCTCCAGCACTATTGATTTCCAGACACCATCCCAGGCTCTCGCTGAGGCGGTTGTTGCTCCAGCTGTACCAAATTTACCTCCTCACGTCTTTGGTTGTGTAGCATTTGTACACCTCCATAAGCATCAGCGCAACAAGTTATCTCCTCGAGCACTGCGATGTGTCTTTCTAGGATATGCTACTTATCAAAAGGGGTACCGATGCTATCATCCTCCAATCCAACGAATGTTTATTACATTGGATGTAGTTTTTCATGAAGACTCGATGTATTTTTCCTCTGAGCCTGAACTTCAGGGGGAGTACCAAAAGGAAATTCAGACTCTACACTATGATGATCACATCTCTGAAGATGTTGATGTTCACATCTCTGAAGATGTGGGTAACTTAGACATCTCTAAAGAAGTGGAACTCTCTGAACCTATTAATCAAGAAGTGGGTGAACTGGAGGTGTATGATATAACCTTGGATCAAAATAGTGATGAACACCCAAAAACAGAAGTTGTGGAAATAGAAGTTGTGGCTCCACCTTCGTCTGAGTCCCTCACCCCACAGGCAGCCAATACACCACACCAATCACTTACTGAGGATGTTCCTGAACCATCTAGAAAACAGCTACCACAGCGTCTCACCAGAGGTATCCCTAAACCCACATATGAACCTGAATTTTCTAGTAAAGTTAGATATCCCATGAGTCATTATGTGTCTAACCATCATTTGTCAGAATCAAATCAGTCATTTGTAAATCAGTTATCTACTGTATCTATTCCTAACAATGTGCAGGAAGCCTTAGCTGACCCAAGATGGAAAGCCGCTATGAATGAGGAGATGAAATCATTGCAGGAAAATAAAACCTGGGCACTTGTTGACCGTCCACCAGGAAAGAAACCAGTCAGATGTCGCTAGTTTATAATCGAATAAGTATTTCGATCAATTATTTTAATGTTCTTTTAATATTTTCCTCCATGCTACCCATGAATATCTATCAAACGGACAGGCACCTTTGTTTCCGGCCATCTAATCTCACACCATCAAACAAATCAAAAGATTAAGTGAAGTTGTTTAGTAATCAAACATACTCATAAGCATGTGCTTCTTCTCGTGAATGCATCACCTTAAGAGGCTGCCGAAAAGCAATTCAAGTTTCTCAAATAATTTGGCTCCATCGATGGAAATGTACCAAGAATCCATCGCTTGAAATATGGGGGCCCTGAAATTCACCATCCGGGATGGAAATGCAAATGCATTAACCAATCGTACCGACAATGTCGGGATTTATTGATTGTAATCAGGAGGCCAATCTTGGGGTCATGTTTCCATTATGCGTTAATCTTATATATATTTAACATTACATATTAAAATTTATACAATCTTAAATTCGGTTTCCAAAAAGTTTATGGTGAGTTATAATGTTGGCCCACGTTATGATAGCATGCAAAGTGGAAATTTTAAGTTGAACGTGCAATCTTATCATAACCTTCAACAATGAGAAACTCTACCCTTGTGAATTCTAACCCTAGATTGGCCGATACAAGTGCCTATAAAATCCACCCTTGAGCATGTTTTGTTTGCATAGTAATGATCATCACAATGGCCTCCAAAGCCACAGCTTTGCGCTCTACATTGTTTCTCGCAGTGATCGCCATTGCAGCACACGGATCTAATAATGTAGCACAGGGGTCTGATAATTATAGTGTAGCACAGAGATCGGATAATGTAGCATCTCCAATCTCCATATCTTCTCATTTTCTTTCGTAGATTTCCAATCTTCATATTTTCTCTAGGGTTTTAAGGTTTCCGTAATTTAAATTTTGGAATTTTTAAAGGTTTCTGTTTGTTTTGATTGCGTAGGCACAGACGTGCATTTACAGCGTGTACGTGCGCACAAGGAACAAGTTTAAGGCCGGGACCGACTCCAACATAAGCCTGGCGGTGGGCAACGTGGAGGGCGCCAAATTTTTGATAAGCAACTTGGTTGCATGGGTCGGTCTCATGGGGCAGAACCACGACTACTTCGAGATGGGGTAAAACGGACATTCTTTCAGCGGGCGGGGAAGGTCTCAATGGCTCGATATGCAGCCTTGATCTCCGATGGCACAGGGCCTTACTCTGTCGTAAGTGGTACTGTGATTATGTGGAGGTCACCTTCACTGGCCCCGATGTTTCGTGCAACAAGCAGAAGTTCATTGTTAAACAGTGGCTCGCGCCGCCATATCAACTCTCCTTTTCCTCCAATCTTTGTGATTCTTCCTACGCCACTATCGTCATGTGAGTTTTAGTGTTGCGGTGTCACTACCGATCTGAGTGAAAAAATGTTGTTTTTTTAATTCGTGGATTATTGCTCGCTGAGTACCGTGGATCGCCGGTGGCTCTTTGCTCTTTTGGTGTAAGTGTTTTGCCCGGAAGTTCACCATCGTCATGTAAGTTTTAGTGTTGCGGTGTCGCTGCCGATCCTGAGTGAAAAAAATGTTGTTTTTAATCTCGTGGGATTTCATTGTCGCTGAGTACCGTGGATCGCCGGTGGTTTCTTGTTTTGGTGCGGGTGTTTCGGCCCGGTATACAGCCCCTGAGTTGGCCTAATGGTGAAGAACTTGTACTCTTGAAAGAGAGGTCACAAGTTCAAATCCTGCAGGGGGTAAGGTATGTACACCTCATATTGTGGAGCACGAGTTGGGTGCCTCCCTCAGATTTGGGAGTATGAGGAGTCCCATATATACTGTAAGCTGTCTGTAGACCCAAAAACAGATTGCCTGGTATTCGTGGACTATAAAATATTATTATTATTATTATTACATACTATGTCAACGCCATATTTATGTAATTATCTATTTAAATAAAAACTGTGGCTGGTATTTTCTTTATTTAAAATGATTTCTGTGATTATATTTTTTCTTATTTAAAATGATCATTTCTAATGCATTCATGTATTTTTAAATATCATGTTTTAATTTCAAGATTGGGGTGGTATTAAAATAAAGTTAAAATGGATAATTTTAATGATCATTTTTAAATTTGAAAAATAATGAGAAATTTGATTTTACAAACAAATCTATAAGTTTTAGCTATGAAAAACTTCCTCATTTCCTCGACACTAAAAGATAATAGTATAGGTGGTAGAAATGTATACCCATCAAAATCTAAGGAATTATATCTCCTATTTTTGATATTAGGATTTTGTTATATTTTAATCTATCCAATCAACAACAACTACATCTTTCTATATCATCATTATTTTATTACAAATTTTATGAGTGTTTTTTTATTAATTCAAACTCAAAGACACTTAAGTGGGTATTATTGTTGATTTAGAGAATAAGTATATTAATTTTAATTCTATGTAGATTGCAACAATAAAGTAATAAGGATTTTAGATTGATATTTCATGCAGTTTGTAATTCTAAAATTCAACTTATTTTTTGTAGTAAATTTAATTTGGATTTCTATAAGAAAATGATGTAATCAAAGTGATTAATTTTTTTTGTATTTTGTTATTCATGAATCCTCTATTTGTACTATTTAGAACCAACATTACTTTTAGACTCAATTATTGATTTTTTTACATAGATTTTAGGTTTGATTACTCAAAATCTACAAAAAATGATGAAATCTATAAAATCAATAAATGGGTCATTAAAAGCTTCAATTTAGGTAAATGTCAACTTTTGCATAAAATTTTTCCCTTTGCACATGAGACAATTACACTCGAGGAAAGTGTCCAAGAAAGTCTATAGTGAGTGGGGAAAGGTAATAGATATGCACTTTTTACTCTTACAATTTTATCATATGTTGACTTTGGTAAGTGAACTGCTTTTATAAATTGTGCATGTCAAAGTAAACAAATAGTCAACATAAAATAAATACCAAAATATATGGAAGAATGTCTATGGACATGACGCCACAATGATCTATCTAATGATGACTCTATTTTCAAATTTGCAAGAAAAATTGACTAAACTTAGAATGTGCTAATACTAAATAGACATGAAAAAAGTACTTAACACAAATGTAAACAAAAAGTAAAAAGGTAGAAGTTGGATGTTTATGATGACCTCACATTGCAAGAGTTAATGTAAATTAGTTTTATTGTGTTGGCTATATGTTATAATAATTTTTTATTTTTTTAGGGTAAACGGTTCGATGGGACCCTGAAACTAGTACATAACGTTTTAAAGGGAACTGGCCATCCTACCAAAAGAAAAGAAAGGTAAAATAAGGTAAAACACTAACCATCATTAGCCCAACCATGTTTCAAAAAGATAAACATGACTAAGCACAAGCTACAATAAAAGAACAAGCAAGGGTCTGAGACCCTTAGACAACATGGTTTTAACCAGGACCAAAAACCCTTTTAGATACACCTAGAACCTGCCTGCATTTTCCAAGCATCAGCAAACCAGCCACTCATGGAGGACACCACTAAGCCAAGAAAGATAATTTGCAAAATGGTGTAAGACACCATCAAAACTCTAATCAAAATTGGCATCAACTCAGAAGCAACCCCACATATAAAACTATTTTCTATTTTTAGGGTTTAAGTATACCTATATAGAATTGGAGTTTCTTTTCCTTTGATCCTCTGACTAAATTATTAGTCTTTTTTATCATCATATTATTAGTCATGATAGTCTACCTTTCGGTTTCCTAAACAACTCCATGATCAAACTGGAAAGTTGATCCCATTGGATAAATATACTTGATAAATAAAACTCATTGCCAACTTCATTAAATAGTATTTAGCTAATAGTTTATCCCATAATAACATGAATGAATAACTAAGTTATCCACATCAATTAGAATTGAAAATATATTAATAAAAATTGTAGAGATGACACAAAGAGTTGTAATTGTATCAATTAGTACCATGCGGAACACGTTTCTAGTGCCTGCTTTTAAACACTTGGAGGTGGCTTAAGAAATGGGATTTGATGGCTTCTTGGTATCTAGTAATTATGAAGGACAATATGTGTTTTGTGAATTATGGATATGGATAAGCCACAGGCTACCTGGCCTGGAAATTCACCCACTGATGTAAACAGCTCTTATCCACAACCCGACAGTGTAAGATTATTTACTGTACTGTGATCACATAGGATCCGTGTTTCCATTATAAAAAGTTAATCTTTTATATATTCAACATTATTATTATAATTTATACAATATAAATTACATAGGCCTACAAAAAGTTTATGGTGAATTATAACGTTACCCCACATATGCAGATATGCAGCCTGAATCTCCTCTCAGACGGCACATGCCTATTTCCCTAGTTGTACTCTAATCACTTGGAGGTCCCGTCTCTGGAAACCTAATTTTCTTAGGGTGCGGCTAGCACTAAAGTAAAAAGCAAGTTTTATTCTTGTGTTGGGACAGAATGAAATTATGGCAGCAATCTGCTCTAGGTCCAGCAGAACTCAAGTTGCCAATTGGGGTTTGGAGGCGCCCGAAGATGGAGAAGAGTTCCATCACTATCCGTTCTTTTTAGTTTCAGCCATGAGAGGCATAGGTTTTGGGGCTATCTAAAATCTCCAATCCTCTCATTTTTTTTATCGAGAGAGACTTCTCATTCTAGACGACCAGAGCAAGCCTGTGCATGCAACATTGGCTGCCTCCTTGCTTTTGGACTAGCTATTTGATGGGAAGTCAATTTAACTATGTGCTGAATATAGATTCATCTTCTCTTTTCTTTTATTTCAAATTTCAGTTATGTTATATTTTCATCAGTTGTTGGCTAGAGAGGGTGGTGGTTTATACATTCTATGACTATGGTGAAGAACTTTATTATTATTATCTTGGTGTTTATCGTATCGTATTTTTTTTTTTTGGTTTAATCATATCTATTGTTTATATGCATAAGTGAGGGGTTGTATACACTATTCCATGTTTCATTATTATTATTTTTCATTACTTTATTCTATTCTTATCTATTAAAGCAAATTTCTTTTCTTTTAGTTTTCATAGGAGGTACAGTGAAATGTGCATGCATATTTTATCAAGGGCAAGGAGAGCTATACACAACCCTAAGATATCTCTCTATATATATTTTTATCAAGAGCAAGGAGAGCTATAAGCAACCCTAGTGAGGGGAAGAACATTTAGTATAATTTTTAGGTTACAAAAACTAGTGTATGCTTTTAGAGAGGCACCAAAGTCATGGAATATGAATTGAAAACTTTTTATTTTAATAAGGATTTAACAAAAGTAAGAGTGACAAAAAATTGTAAATAAATCAAGGTGATTATGGGAGTCCTTCTTTGATTTAATTTAATACTAATGAGTTAATCATAACTAGAAGTGACATAGGTTTGATTAATGAAATAAAAAGAGATCTATCAAAAGAATTTGAAATGAAAGATTCTGGAAAGATGCATTATTTTTTAAGGGTTGAAATATGGAAGAAAGATGATAAGACTCATTATTCAAAGTAATAATGAAAATAAATTGATTCAAAAGGTTTAATATGCATCATTTCAAGTCAATACTCACTCCATTAGAAGAGGATTGTTGAGGGTACAAAAGATGTAAATGGAACTTCATATAAAAACTTCATGCAAATTTTGAAGTACTTAACCATAATAAGACTTGATATTGCATATTCATTTAGCATACCTATTTAATTCATGGATAAACCTCTTGAAACACATTAGAATATAGTAAACAAAGTTATTTGATATATACAAATAACAATTATCTTTTGTATTGAATATATTAACCATTTGAATGTTCAAATTATAGGTTATTCAAATTTTAATTGGAAAGATGATCCATATGATAGAAAATCCACCACTAGTTGTAAATTTAGTATAGGATTGGGCATTATACATTGGAGAAACATGAAACAACCAACTCTTGTTCTTTACTAAAGTTGAGTATAAAACATTATGTAGTACTAATTATTAGGGGTTCTTATAAAGTTTAAAAATTATTTGTATTTGAGTCCAAATTTCTATTATATTTTATTCATCTCCCTATTATATTGGTACTCATATATTTTTAATTTACCTATTTGTTTGTAGATTGGGTTTTTGTATGTATACTAGGGTCATGAGCCATGTTCTTAACTCCTCTCCCCTCTCCTTTGTTTATCAACGTTATCCCCTCTAGTCAAAATGTTTGCTTGGTTCATGAGATGTAATGATGTTAGAGATATTTTGTTTTTGTTAGTAATTTGGGGTGGTTCTTGAATCACCCTAGGTTACTAAAACATATTTGAGTGCCAAAACTACAAGGAGAAAGAATAAAAAGACCAAATTTGGCTTTGACAAGTCTTATGGTTTGTTAACCTTTTGAAATATCAAAAGGGTTGGAATTTCCTAGAATCATTGACATAGGGAAAGATATTTTTTCATGTTGGAAAGTTAGTATTTTTTGTAATGTGCTGATTTGTTGACATATGTCCATTGGCTTTAAATTTTGTTGAAGGGAGAAAAAAATTGAGAGAAAAGACAAAAAAGGAAAGGAAATTGAATCTAGGTTTTAGCAAGTTAGCAAGTTTAGAATGCTAACTTGGTTATATTTTCTCTCCATACATCAACAAGTAAAGTGAAAGGTAAAGTTTCAAGCTTGAATTTTTTTTGAGGTGATTCATGAAACCACTTGTGGTTGTTGACAAGGAAATTTTTCCTATAGGTTTCACTAATAAATAAAGTGAAGCATTTTTTTTTAGGGTTTTAGCTATGTGGGGTGGATTTGTAACTATCCCTATGGCCCAAAAGGTTTTTCTAACCTCAAAAAGTTTTGACAAAGAAGCTTGTAGTGTGTATTGAATATTTTGTAAAATTTTCACTTTTAAGTTGTTGAGTTGCAATGGAGAGGAGCCTATGGGATTTTGAAAATATTCAAAAAGGTAGTGGGCATCAAATGTCATGGTGTGACATATACTTTCCTACCTCAACATCTTTACTATTGTAGCTACCCCAAGCTACTCATAATAGTCTCAATTTTCTCCTTTCAATATCAAAGATGTACTTTTGGTAGGTTGGCATCTTCATCATTGGTTTCAAATATGCAATAGTGAAATGACTAGGGTTTTCCCAATAGGTGTCAAAGAAATAGTTTGGTTCATTTTGAAGAGAGTTAGTTAATTTAGTATAGCCTAAGACTTTGCAAGTGTAAGGATTTCCTAGGGTTACAACTATTCCATGTCTGATTATAGAAAAAAAAATGACGCTATGGAGAAAGTGAAGGACAAAACAATAGATGTATGGTGTAGAGAATGCCTCCAAATTATTTGTATTTCTTCAAGGGAATGTAAACTGCACATTGAGGCTCCCTTTTTTACACTTGCTAACATGAATGTAATGAACACTTGATAATGTGACAACAATTTAAAGTATTGGAAGAATTGTAATAATTATTTGTTTTCTTCTAATGGATTCATGTGCATTTTAGTTTGGATTACTAAGTATTCTCTTTGTAATACTTCTTATAATGTGATGGAATAAGTATTTAGATCAATTATTTTAATGTTTCTTTTTAATATTTTCCTTCATGCTATCTATGAATATCTATCAAATTGAATAGGAAAAAATCTTGTTTCCAGCTATCTAATCTCACACCATCAAACAAATCAAAAGATTAAGTAGTTGTTTAGTAATCAAACATACTCATAAGCATGTGTGTTTTTCTTCGTGTGAATGCATCAATTGCAGAAGAGTACAAGCTGAGTGTATGTGACCAAGTTTCTCAACAATTTGGCTCCACTGATGGAAACAGTCATTAACCACTGCTGGAAATATGGGGGCCTGGAAATTCACCAACTGATGGAAACTGCCATTAACCACTGCCCGACAGTGTCAGATTATTGATTGTACTGTGGAGTACACCTGAGTCATGTTTCCATTATAAAAAGTTAATCTTATATATATTTAACATTATTATTATTAAAATTTATACAATCTAAATTAAAGGTTTCCAAAAAGTTTATGGTGAGTTATAATGTTGGCCCACGTTATGATGGCATACAAAGTGGAAATTTTAAGTTGAACGTGCAATCTTATCATAGCCTTCAACACTGAGAAACTCTACCCTTGTGAATTCTAACCCTAGGTTGGCCGATATGAGTGCCTATAAAATCCACCCTTGAGCATGTTTTGTTTGCATAGTAATGATCATCACAATGGCCTCCAAAGCCACAGCTTTGTGCTCTGCATTGTTTCTCGCAGTGATCGCCATTGCAGCACACGGATCTGATAATGTAGCACAGGGGTCTGATAATTATAGTGTAGCACAGCGATCGGATAATGTAGCATCTCCAATCTCCTTATCTTCTCATTTTCTTTCGTAGATTTCCAATCTTCATATTTTCTCTTTAGGGTTTTAAGGTTTCCGTAATTTAAATTTTGGAATTTTCAAAGATTTCTGTTTGTTTTGATTGCGCAGGCACAGACGTGCATTTACAGCGTGTACGTGCGCACAGGGAACAAGTTTAAGGCCGGGACCGACTCCAACATAAGCCTGGCGGTGGGCAACGCGGAGGGCGCCAAATTTTCGATAAGCAACTTGGTCGCATGGGGCGGTCTCATGGGGCAGAACTACGACTACTTCGAGATGGGAAATCTGGATATTTTCAGCGGGCGGGGAAGTTGCCTCAATGGCCCGATATGCAGCCTTGATCTTCTCTCCGACGGCACAGGCCTATTTGCCGGGTGGTACTGTGATTATGTGGAGGTCACCTTAACTGGCCCCGATATTTCGTGCAACAAGCAGAAGTTCATTGTTAAACAGTGGCTCGCGCCGCCATATCAACTCTCATTTTCCTCCAACCTTTGTAATTCTTCCTACGCCGCCACCGCCACCATCGTCATGTGAGTTTTACTGTTGCGGTGTCGCTACCGATCTGAGTGAAAAAATGTTGTTTTTTTAATTCGTGGATTATTGTCGCTGAGTACTGTGGATCGCCGGCGGTTTCTTGTTTTTTTGGTGTGGATGTTTTCGTCTGAAGTTCACTATGTCAACGCGATATTTATGTAATTATCTATTTAAATAAAAACTGTGGCTGTGTTTTTCTTATTTAAATGATTTCTGTGATTATATTTTTCTTATTTAAATGATCATTTAATGTGATCATGTATTTTTTAAATATCATAAGTTTTTAATTTCAAGATTGGGTGGTATTAAAATAAAGTTAAATGGATAATTTTAATGATCATTTTTTAAATTTGAAAAATAATGAGAAATTTGATTTTACAACAAATCTATAAGTTTTAGCTATGAAAAAATCATTTCTGATTAATTAAAAAGATAATAGTATAGATGATTAATTAAAAAGATAATAGCATAGATGGTAGAAATGTATACTATCAAAATCTATGGAATTATATCTCCTATTTTTTGATATTAGAATTTGTTATATTTTTAATCTATCCAATCATCAAATAACTACATCTTTCTATATCATCATTATTTTTTATTACAATTTTTTACGAGTGTTATTTATTAATTCAAACTCAAAGACACTTAAGTGGGTATTATTGTTGATTTAGAGAATAAGTATATTAATTTTAATTCTATGTAGATTGCAACAATAAAGCAATAAGGATTTTAGATTGATATTTCATGCGGTTTGTAATTCTAAAATTCAACTTATTTTTTGTAGTAAATTTAATTTGGATTTCTATAAGAAAATGATGTAATCAAAGTGATTAATTTTTTTTGTATTTTGTTACTCGTGAATCCTCTATTTGTACTATTTAGAACCAACATTACTTTTAGACTCAATTATTGTTTTCTTTACATAGATTTTAGGTTTGATTACTCAAAATCTACAAAAAATAATGAAATCTATAAAATCAATAAATGGGTCATTAAAAGCTTCAATTTAGGTAAATGTCAACTTTTGCATAAAATTTTTCCCTTTGCACATGAGACAATTACACTCGAGGAAAGTGTCCAAGAAAGTCTATAGTGAGTGGGGAAAGGTAATAGATATGCACTTTTTACTCTTACAATTTTATCATATGTTGACTTGCAAGTGAACTCTATAAATTATGCATGTCAAAGTAAACAAATAGTCAACATAAAAGTAAATAAAAATAAAATATATAAAGTATGTCTATGGATGATGATGCTCACATGGTCTATCTAATGATGACTTCATTTTCAATTTTGCAAGAAAAAAATTGACTAAACTTACAATGTGCTAACCATCTTAAATAGACATGAAAAAGTACTTAACAATGTAAACAAAAAGTAAAAAGGTAGAAGTTGGATGTTTAAGATGGCCTCACATTGCAAGAATTAACAAATTAGTTTTATTGTGGTATGGGTTATATGTTATAATAAGATTTTTTTTATTAGGGGTAAATAGGTTTTGATGGGACTTGAAACCTAATACATAATAGTTTTAAAGGGAACCGTCATCCTACCAAAGAAAAGCAAGCTGCAAATAAGGTAAAACACTAACCATCAGCAGCCCAACTGTAGCCTGAAAAAGATAAACATGACTACACAAGCTACAATAAACAAACAAGTAAGGGCCTAAAACCCTTTAACAACTAGGTTTTCACTGGGACCAGAAACCCTTAGATACACAAAGAATCCACCTACATCTACTAGGCATCAACAAACCAGTTGCTCATGGATGCCACCACTAAGCCAAGAAAGAGAACCTGCTTAATGGTGTAAAACACCATCAAACCCCTAAGCAAAACTGACAAAAACTCCAGCAAACCCACCTTAACAAGGGAGTTAGAGAACACAATAAACCATTGGACACAAATCCATTATTCAAACCAAGAAACCAAATCCAAATCCTCCTCAACAGAAGGGAGCTCCCATCGATTAAAGAGAATGTCATGACTACCAAGTCCACTATTGCTTGAAGACTCTAACACCTTCAACCTCCAACTCCATAGGAGAAGCGTCCACCTTAATAGGATCAACAACTAAGGAAGTTGGAGACAATCACCTCCCAACTCCACCTCCATAGGATTCAAGAAGAAGACTAGCACCGCAATAGAACAAGAAGGTATGCTGCCCTTTGGAAAAACCTCGTAAGAGGCCAACACTCACAAACAACAAGCCTCAAAGGTAAACCATTGAGCCTAAGGGGGCGCAACCCATTGGGACATAGAGAGAAAATTAGGATACCACCCAGACTACATCAAAAAAGGAGAAGCTAGAAAACCCAAATCATCCATGGATAGCTCCATTAGAAAAAACTCTTTCAAACCACTCTGCATCAACACAAAAGCAGTAGTAACAATCTCCATCTCATAGAATAATCGGGCCTTAAAAAAGGTCTTTGGAAATAGCTCACCAAGAAGTTATCAATAGAAGACATGAGATAAGAGACCTTCAAAAACCACACAGAGGGTCAACACATACCTAGAAGGAAAATCCCCAAAAGCGAGCTAGGAAGGGCTCATCCCACTCTAGAAGAACAAAAGACACAACTAGGAAATTAAGAAAAACAATAGAAGCATCCCAACCCACCGAAAGAGCTCAAGCCTAGCAACAACAAAGGACCCAGATTCTAGCCAAAAAAGAAAATCCCTAGTAACACCAACCCAACAAGAAGAAGAAAGCCCCCAAGCAAGAGAGCAAACACAAGAAAGCAAAGGTTGCAAGCCACGGGGGTAACCAAAGAGCATAGCCAAGCAAGGGGGACTAGAAAACAAAGAGAAGGGAAAGAATTCAAAACCATGAAGCACACCATCTGACCCAACAAGGTCTAAAAGAATGCAAAATCCTACCACAAACAACCCCGTCATAGTCCACCCACACACCACGCCCAGCACCAAGAAAACCACCAAAAAACCCAGAGCCAAAGCAAGGAAAGGTTGCAAGCCACAAGGGCATCTAAAGAGCAGATCTAGGTGAGAGAGACCAAAAAATAGAGAGAGTGGTAAGAGTGTAAAAACATGAAAAACGCCATCTGACCCTACAAGGTTTGAAAGAATGGAGACTCCTACCACAAACAACCCCATCACAGTCCACCCACAAGCCACACATAGCACCAAGAAAACCACCTAGAAACCTAAAGCCAAAGCCACAGTAGAAGAAAGCCCTAGAGAAGGAAACCCAACAGAGCAAGGCCCAAACAGAAGAAGGCTCTACCCTAGGAGAAGCTCGCAGCAGCCAAAATCCTCACCCATGATCGCAACAACATGAAGGAATGGCTCTACCAAAAAACTGACAACCAACGCCACTAGCAAAGTAGACGCGACCTCAACAAGATGCTTGGCCTCCAGAGATCTACCATTAGGTTTTTCATTGTATGTACCTCACCTTTAGCAGAATCAAAACTCTCGCCATTGTCCTTTGCTCTCACTAGAGTCTGCACTCCTGCCTAGATCATCATCTACTTCTCCCATACTAAGATATTTATTATCACACTTATGATTGTTAATTTTGTAAAAGAGAATTGAAAAGAAAATTTGACCTTGCTACTTGTTTTTATTTTATTTTATTTTATATTTTGACTCTAAAAGGCACTTATACCCTAACGAAAATAAATTTATATCCTAGGTTGACATTTGATGAGTTGTCTTCATAAATGATTTTAAATTTTTTTCTAATTATGAGTTATGCTCATATAGATGATTCTCATGGAATTCTAGGATGCACTATATAATGGATTTAACAATTTTTTAAATTTTTTTAATAAGAGAAAAGAGATTTCACTAAAATTAGTTAACGTGGGTATGATTTCCTAACAATTATTATAATAATAATAATAATTATTATTATTATTATTATAGTAATAATAATAATTATTATTATTATAGTAATAATTATTATTATAATAATAATTATTATTATTATTATTATTATTATAATAATAATAATTATTATTATTATTATTATTATAATTATTATTATTATTATTATTATTATTATTATTATTATTATTATTATTATTATTATTATTATTATTATAGTTTGGATATGTTTGATTGCATACCAATTTCATGCTACCTAGTTTTGTTTTTAGAAGTAAAAGTGTAAATGATGAAGGTGGGTGTTGATCTAAATTTTTTGAATGAATTTTGAATGGATAAATGTTTATTTATCATGATGTATATTAAATTAAAATTATTCTGTATTACTAATTTTAAGTGTTAGAATCATAAATTTTCTAATGTTAAGAGGAAAAATTTGTGTATTCTAACCTCCAAAATTGAGTTACGATCATTCAAGTGGTGCACATCAAAGTATATTCAAGGTATGAAACTTTGATTTTAATCAATTGATAATGTAATTATAAATATCTCATTTTAAATAATTATATCATACAGGATTAACAATTATGATAGGTTTACAAGTATTTACATGAGTCAATGGAGGATGAGAGAATCCTTGAGACCCTTTTCCTATTACTTTATTTGGTGAAGTAATTTTTTTTGTATGTGTCAATGTTGATCTGAAAATTTATTTCTTGTATGAGCTAAATAGTTTATTTTTTAAAGTTTATTTTTTTACTTTTATGGTGTAGATTTTTAGGTTCTTTGTTGGTTATTTGAGTGGAGTGTAGAAGTGTAACCCATATACAAATTTGTAAGTCATTTTTATTAGGTGAAAAAGAGAATTTGTGTTATTAGGTCATTTTTTAACCCCTAACCAAAGTACCTAGGGCTAGGGTACTTGAGGAAGAGGTTAAGATGTGGTTAGGGTTGGTTGAGAGCATGTTTTTGAGGGGAAGGAAATCTTTTTTTTCTATTATTTTTTATTTTTTTAAAAGAGAAGGGGCAGAAGGAAAAATAACGTTGGTTCATGGTTTGCATGGTAGTTTTTTCATCTTGAGAGGTAACCCTCTGTGTGTTAAAATACCTTAAATCACTTTATTTATTCCATTATTTTGATCTTGTAAGGATTTGGGATAATATCCTTTTGAAGATTTGTGAAACCATTGGGTATTGTAGCATGTTATGGTATTTGAATTTGTGGATTCCTATTTTTTTGTGCTAGTATTTCTTTAATCGTGTGGTGACCAAGTCATGGGATTGGTTTATTTTTATGTTTGTGGGAAATTGGTCTTATGATTCCGTGTCTATAAAAATCCTTGTTTTGATCCTTGTTGATTCTCTTAGCTTGAGGGTTGGCTAGAGGTTTTTTTGGCTTGATGTGCCAAAAAGGAAGGGTGCAAAGTATTATTCCCATTGAATTTTTTTTGTGGGTATGTATATGTATAACTAGGATTATTTTTAGTGAATTTTATCATTTAACTAGAAGTACTATGAAATTTTGTGTAAAATAAAGTAAATATTATTATTATTTGAGGTAGAAGAATATTTGGAAAGAGTAAATTGAAGGAAAATTATGTAACATATATTTGCAGTTATGAAATCTCTATCGAAGGATGGATCAAGCTTAATTTTGATGGATGTTCAAAGGGTAACCTTGGTGTTGCTATTGTTGGTGGTATTATAAAAGAACATAGGGGTATTTTTATTGAAGGATATGCCAAATACTTGGGAATGGGTACTAGAAATGAGGTAGAAGCAACTACTTGTGTGTGTTTTTCACACACGCCCTACTGAAGGCAAGGACCCCCTTTTTTTCCACTTTTTCCTTGCTCTTGATGGCTTGGTCCCTTCTTGCTTGCTTCACTTTTCCCTTCATTTTTTGACTTTTGGGACAAGTTGCCTATGGATTTGGGATGTTTTCATGATGCTTAAGTGAACTGCCAAGGTTTCTTTGAGTTTTAAGAAGTTACAGGAATTTCACTATGGGTCACCGTTCGTGAGATTCTATGTCTGGGTCTCTGTCCAGGGGATTCCGTGTGCAAGTCGTTGTCTATGGAATGTCATTTTTCTTACAATGGCGGACCCTCCAACTTCCACATTTCAAAAGGGGGTGCAAACTTCAAGTTTTCAAGATCTAGGACCCATAAAATGAATGTTTCCCCATGCTCGAAGAGGTTTGAGCCAAATTTTCCAAGTGTTTAGACATTGCAAAAATTTCATTGCGGGTTGTCGTCTGCAAGTTTCCATTTACGAAAGTCTGTTTGTGAAATCTTAAGGAAATATGTCTAGAAACTCTTTCTACCCCCTTCTCCCATGTGCTAAAATTGAAAAATCTTAAATTTACTAAGTTTTGTGACTTTTCAGGAATTTTACTATGGGTCGTTGTCCGAAGGATTCCATGTGTGAGTCACCGTCTACGAGTTTCCATGTGCGGTTCACTATCTACAGGTTTCCATGTGTGGGTCGTCGTGTGTGGAATGTCATTTTTCTTTTACGACGCTGGACCTTGTGGCTTCTGCATTCCAAATTTCCATATTATTTGAAAGGGGTCAAATCATTGAGGAATAGATCTAGGCACCCTTCTAATGCATCTTTCATGTGCTTAATTTGAAGAAACTCAAAATTGCTAAGAATCATGGCTTCATGGAACTTTTCATGCGGGAAGTTGCCTTGCAGGTGTCGTGGTCCCCAATGCTACTTTTACAGTGAAAGCTTGTTCAACTTCCCACCTCATAGTACCCACATCTCGTGCTTTCATGAGTCAAACACTTAATTCCCAAATACCAAAATGCTACTCCAAGTACCCTCTACGTGTCTGCCTATGAGGATTGCTCCCTATGAGTGGTCATCACCTTAGGGCCATTCTCCAGTGGCGCGACCAACACTCCTTTTTGTTGTGGGGAATCTGATGCTGCTAATGTCATTGACACTTAAATGTGCAAGTCACAAGCCTTTAGTTGAGCCACTCTGGTGGGTCCACCCATGCAGGCTGCCATGGTCAAGACTCTACATCTCCAAATCCATTCTTTAATGGTAGAACCCCAATGGCCCTCCCCTCATTGGTCTTCGCATGGTCTGAGTCATTATGCTACAACTTAGAGAATTTTAATGAGCCCAAGAAGGAAAATTGTCATACAAGTTCCATGATGTGGAACTCTGCATGCATAACTCCATCTACCCAATACTGCTACTTAATAGCCAAACCCCAGTGTCTTTCCACCCCACAGTGCTCACATTCTCACACCTGCATAAGTTGAAAAGACTAATCTAACAAAGGGAAAAAGGTTGAAGATGCTTCCACCCAAAGTTTTGCACGTGCCAAGTGACTTTACATTAGGTTTACCTCACAATAGTCCCATGCAAAAATCTCCATGCGGATGGCCACCTACAAACTTCCCCTTTCCCTACGTCATTCCTTAATGGCTTTCTTCATAACAGCTTCTGCAGAGGGGAAACCCGCACTGCCAGGACTGCATTCCTGCAAATCATTTGAATGGGCTTCAAATGATAAACTAGAATGGATATTATGATCTTTTGAAGGTATATGGATGCATCTATCACTGAATTTACAAGATTTAATTAGCCATTAACTTGTTGATGCACTTACTACATCTTTGGGTGCAAAATTTATGAAGCTTGCTGAGGGTCCATTGAAGAAGCTGGCCAGAGCCCCTGGAGGAAAAAAGGAAAAGGATTTTTGTATAAACAATGGATAGTTTTCAAAGAAGGACTCACCAAAACATAAATGCATACCAAGGAAGTCAATGACAAAATTGCAAAGGGCGGCCTTGAAAGGAACAGGAAGGAGATACTTTATTTTTCACCAAATAGTGATGATTACTAGGAGCTATCCATTAGGATTAGGGGCAACATATTTTCTTCTCAGTAACACAAATTTGTAACAAGATTTTCTTGATTGGATGAAGAAATGCTACAAATGCATGAACAAAAAGGAAAATTTCAATTGTTTTAACCATAGCAGAAAAGGAAGCTAGAAGACAAAACAACTACAGTAGCTAAAAGACAAAATAGGCTACTAGACAAAATAGAGAAGAGTACAAAGTTCTATTTTATATTGCCATATATGTGGGGGTAGGTGAAACCCTAATGTAAAATGAATCTGAGCCACACAATGTAAAACAATCATGTCCATGATTCGTTTCACTTTTGGAAAACTATAAATAGGGGCTTGCTCCCCATTTGTAGGTGGTGGTGAATTGTTGTAAAGGGAATTTTGCAGTAATAAAAGGAAGCATTGCATTTAATTTGGGTGTTTTCTTTGAGCTTGTTCATTTTGCATGCATGATTCAACCTCCATGTTAATTTTAGTTTTAGTTTCTTGAATGTCTTTAATGGTGAATGTTGTTACAGTATTGGATGCACTTCTAGCTCATTCTTTTTGTGGTTAGTTGATGATGAATCACTTTGCAAAGCTAGTCTGAGATATTTAACATTGTTCTTGTGATGTTGGTGTTTTCATCCTAATCTACGTATGCAAACTAACTAAACTAGAATGCAAAGAAAAACACAAGATCACCTCAAATGATTAGCCTAAGGAAGAAAACACAAAAGAAAGATAACAAAGCTAGTTATTATACCTTTTGTGTGTCAATCCCCTTGGTTGGCCCTTGATGTGGTTGATTTGTGTGCTCCTTGGATGGCTATGAAATGAAGGGTGGATGCAAGATAATGAAGACTTGATGAAGTTATAATGGAAAATGCACTTGAACTTGGATGCTAATGTAAGGAATAATGTTATAAAATGGCTTGATAATTTGGTAGCATAAGGGTGCAAAATGACTAAGTTATGCAAATGCATTAGAAGAGGGGGTATTTATAGAAGAATTTGAATTCTCTAGAGAATTCAACGGTCAAGATTGTGCCACCATGGCCAAGATGAAGGGCTATGGTGAGTTGAGGACTCACAAGCCCTCATATCTTGCCATGTGGTAGATGAAGTGTCACAAGGACACATGAGGTGGAAGATGACATGTGATGGAGGTACTTTCAAGTACCTTGAGATGTGACTTGATGTGACCTCTCAATGATCACATGGGAAAGAGGAAATATTTGGGAGAATAAAAGTGAATTTTAAATTCACAATGATTGAGAGATTTTAAGGATAAGACAAGGTTCCCAAAAAGAGAGGTGAGAAGTACCTTGGATAAGACAAGGTTCTTAAAAAGGTAGGTACTTACCCACATGTGACTGATGTGACCAGTTAAATATTCTAGAAGACTTGGACACATGTGAGTGATGTGACAAGTCAAAAGGTTCTAGAACTTGCATGGGGAAGAGAAGATTCCTTGGAGGAATAAATGTGAATTAAAAATTTACATGGGGAAGAGAGAAGTCTTGGATGAATAAAAAGGAATTAAAAATTCTTTGGGGGATGGGGAGAGTTGACCAAGATGCTGATTGGATTAGCTAATTAGTGATTAGAAAATGATTAGAAGCGAACTTGCAAAATTTGGAGGATGTGACACATCATAATCAAGAATTAGGCATGTGCGCATCTCTAATGATGAAATTAGGAGATTGATTAAGATTAAGAAAAGGATGTGACATGTGAGGAATTACATAAATGTCATATTTATTTAATTCATTTGATGAAAGGTGGATTAAAGAGTAAGGTATTTAATTTTTAACTAAATACCTTAGGGTTTAGAAGAACTAAGGGTATTAATTAGATAATAGCAATATTACCTAATTAATGTGAATGCGGTGATGTTTGGATGAAGTGAGATAAATTTGGACCAATGTAAGTGTCCAAATTTGGATGTCTACATTCTTCCCCTCTTTGAGATGAAGTTACGAAGTAGAATCATTTGAAAGAATATTAAAACATAGAACGCGGAAGAAAATGGTTAGATTGGAAAAGATGCCCCAGTCATTCAAAGGAGTGACGATGAAGGTTAGGGATGAAGGATGCCCCTCGAGAGGACATGTGGGTTCAAGAGAACATAGGTGTGCTCTCAAAATGGAGGAGATGATGTGAGATCATATGAGGAAGATGATGCAAAGGGATGGAATGATAAGCAATAGGAGATGGATGAAGCACAAATGGATTTAAGGACAAAAGGTGATGTTGCCCCAGTCAAGCTACAAGCCAAAATGGGTTGATGATGGATGGAGAGTGTTGTCAATGAGGGAAATGATATATCCCAAGACAACACAAAAGGATAGGGAAGGATGCATCCTGATGATGAGGATGAAAGTGTTGTTGATGAGGGAGGGATACATCCCAAAACAACACGAGGATAGGGAAGGATGCATCCCGATAAAAAGGGTTATTGATGAGGGAAGGATACATCCCAATGATGATGACAATGGTGGGATCGAGGCTTGTAACAAGGATAGGGACAAGACCAAGGATATGATTAGATGATTTATGCTAGATTGAATGGATGAGGATGGGATTGAGATGTGAGATTGATGAAAGGATAAAAATTATGGAGGATAAGATGCTTAAAATAACCAATCTATATTATTCTAAGAAGAGTGAAGAGATGATGATAAGAAATTGGATGGATAGGGGAGGAAGATTGATGAAGGATGAATGGATGGGGGGGAGTTTGATAGATGAGAGGAAGGGAGATGGGAAGATGTGGAAGGATGAACAGATGGGGGGGTGTTGATAGATGAGAGGATGGGGGAGGGGGAGATGAAATGCAACCCTAATGCAATTTTCCATTTTTGGAGCACTGATTTTTGCTATAGCATAAGACACAAGATGTCAAGGTATGAAGAACTAAGGCCTATTCATGCCTAAAGTCACAAAGACCTTGGTCAGGCCAGGTATTGGGATAACCACAAGCATGAAGGATGCCCCACCGTAACACAAGACCTCAGGGATCTTGGTGGGTACAACGCAGTACAAACAGGAAGACAACAACAAACAAAAGATCAAGATGTGTCCCTATGTTGACTACTCAAAGCACACCATTATATGATGGATGAAGGCAGCCATGACAAGTGATGATAGGGAGCTCAAATGATAAACAAAATACAAAAGCATCAAAAGATCACAATCAATTTCTAATGTCCTTTTCCATAGGATCAAGGGGATGGATGAGATTGATAAGGTTTGTTAGGAAGGATGCATCCTATTGAGACCAAAGATGGATACTAAACTAAAAGATCAATATGATGCAGGATATTTAAAACTGATTGGATCTGATGATACAAGTGGATCTTATTTGCTAAGAACCAGCTAGATAAGGGCATACCTAATGACACAACATAAGAGAGACAATACATGAGACTGACACACCATAAAGACCTAGGGGCTTGGGTGCCAATCAAAGATTAGTCTTGCTTACGTGAAAGAACATAGCCCTCGTAGTTCAAGAAAAGACCATGGATAAAAGCGGAAAGAGGACCAATGGAGATCGATGATGGATGATGAAAGACATGACAAGTAAATGACAACAAAAGGAGAAGAGGATGGTGAAGACCGATGATAGATGATAAAGGAGCCCCAGGGGCAGATCAAATGATCGACCTTGCCTACGTGAAAGCGTAGGGGAAACGTAGTTCATCAAAAGACCAAAGAAAAATGATGGATAAAGGATGATGAGATGACCAAGATAAGTAGATAAAAAGATGGAACCGAAATGATGAGACAGGATAGATCTGGTGGATAGGATAGGATAATGGTGATCAAATGAAGCTCAGGGATGGGATAGTTATCCAAATCATCAAAATGAATTGGAAGGATGATACGATGGAGAGAGTAGTAATGAGAAATGATAGAAGATTTGAAAGATGTGCAAAAGAAGCAGGAGTGATGACGATGAGATAGATGGAATTGGATTGGATGGGCTGAAGCCTATAGCTAGATACTAATGACAAGGGATTATGAGAAGGGATTTTGGACTGGTAAGGAGATAAGCATAGGTAGGAAGATAAGGATGGGGAGATGGAAGGGATTGATAAGATCAAGGAATGATGTCTCCAAGGACTTATGTCATAAAGGAAGTAGATTCCCCCACTCAAAATATGCCATGTGTGATGAGGCATGAGGGATGGAAGGCAGAAGGATAGGCTAATAAAGGAGTGAGATGGATGTGGATAGGATGCATGGGTAAGGAGGGAAAATTAATGGTAGCATGATGGGTACAGGTGGACAAGGAAGGTAGACGAATGCGAATAAGGATTAGGATAGTGTATAGGTGAGGGGAATGTATCCCAAGAGGTGTCCAAAGCATGTATACATGTTTGCCCCTATCTAGATCAAGATCATAAGGAGGATGGAGGGATTTGGATAAATGGGATATGACAAGAAGGATGTTTAAGATAGGTTAGATGGAGGAGATGGGTGAAGGGGATGCCATTGCCCCCAAGTGCGGAAGTAAGCTAAATAGGGGATTATGCATGACGCATGTTTTCCAGGTTTTCACCATTGGATGGATTATTTCTCTTTACTATTTTATTTTTTTGATTTTTCTAATTTTTTTACTTTTTTGGATTTTTTGTCTTTTTTGGATAGCATGCGGATGGAGATGGATAAGGATAGGGATGTGGATAAGTGGATTTAGAAGATATGTGATAAGGATATGGATGAAGGACTCAAGCATCAAGTTCCATATGAGGTATTAAGAGCCCATGTGTGTAGCGATTGTTGGATGTTGATACAACCTTATTAGGATAAATGGATTATGCAAGAGGATGAATTAGAGGGATTTGATGGGGGAGATATGTGGGATAATGGATGGGATGTTGGAAAGGGTGTGGATGGAATGATGGGGTAGGTGTGTGATGGGGTGATCAGTTGAGGACCAACATTGGCACATATGGTGGCGTATGTGCAAGGATAGGAGGATTATTGGATGGAGAATGTGGGGTTAATGGAAGGGATGGGATAGTGAATTTCACGACAGAAGGACCCAAAACAGATTTAGGAGACGGTGAATGAGATTGATTAGCTTTGAGATTAGCAACTTTGGATGTTGTTATAGATTTTTCATTTGAAGGCACTGCATATTTTCTCTTTGGGATCCACATGGTTTTGATCTTTGCTTTGGTGGGCCTTTGAGGCCTATGGATTTGATTTGGATTTTGGATTTTATTTTTCTTTTCTTCACCATGTGTTTTAGAGGGGACATGAAGAGCTTTAGATTCATTTGGATCTTTAGATTTATGTATTTTTACTTTGGTATCTAAATTTATTTTAATAGAAATGGGATGGGTGTGAGGAGATGGATGATGTGGAGTGATGGAGGTAGGATTTTGGGGATTATGTGTGGATGGAGGATGTTCGGGTACATTCCTTTATTGATCCTAATTATGGGACATGCGAGTGGGATTTTTATGATGGATAGATGATGGATGGATAGAAGGATAAAGAGGACAAGGTCCAGAGGAGGTGATTTTGGGATATAATGGCCTAAAATGGACTGAGTACTGGGAGGATGTGTGATGGTGGGTGGAGGGACATAAGGACCCAAAATGGATGAAGTAGATGAAGGATGGGAGATGGTGGATGCAGGGACATAAGTACCCAAAATGGATGGAGCAGATGAAGGAGGAATATAGATGGTCATCTTGAGGTGATACGAATGGGGAGGAGGGATGGTAGCAAATGATCTAGTGGAGCGATGGGAAGAGCCTATATTTATTTTGGAAGAGGCTTGTTTAGGATTTCTAGAGGTTTTACCATCTTTAGATTTTGATTCTTGAGAAATATGTCCAAGACTTTGCATATAGATTTGTTCTTTGATCTGAATGGGCTCTAAAATACCTTGCTCATGAAGGCCTAAACCTTTTCCTTGATAGTTCATGTTTTGGAGCATTCGATCCATGATAGGATTTTTGTTATTCTGGAAGAATGATGCAAGTCCATTATTAGGTGAAGGATGATGGGTGGTGTATATGCTTTGTTTTTCTTCTGCAAGGAGACCACCATGGAATAATGTGAGTACCAAGGGGATATAAAATCGGTGAGGGAATAGTAGGTTCAGGTGATGATGGAGGATCATGAGATGGAGATGATGGGATAGCATCATCTGGATGGGTGGTATCAGGAGATGGATTAGGTGATATGATAGGATCTAGATTTCTATTAGCGGGCGATAAGAGCTCATGTGATGGAGTGATTAGATCTTGAGTATCAAGGGGATCATGGGATGGAATGGATGGGGGAGTATGATCTTGGGGTGGACTAGAGGGTGATAAGGGATCATGAGATGGAGTGATTGGATCTATAGTGACAAGGGGATCATGAGGTGGAATGGATGAGCTAGTAGTATATTGAGATGGAGAAGGGGATATTTCGGCATGCTCTGGATCAAGCCCTTGGCATGATGCATCATGTATGGGAGGCATGATAATGGAATGTTGGAGGGACTCTTCAAGTGGGGAAGATGGAAGGATGGAGGATTCAAAGAATTCATGGGAATGGATTTCAGTGATACTAGGACTAGGAGGAGTGGATTGGATTTGGGTTTCTTTGATGGGTTCAGGGGCTCTCAGAGTAGGAGATGGGGGTTCACTGGATTTAGTGGATGTGAGGGTTTCAACTGATTGAGTGGTGCTAGGGGTGGTAACATCAATGATAGGTGTGGTATGGAGAAGGGTCGCATCACTAGTGACTATGGATGATGGATTGGGATGACATGGTTCCATGACATCATGACGTGGAGTTGGGTACATCTTTGTCATAAGTCCTTGGAGAACTTCTGGAGTGAGAAACTTGCATACCCTAGGCTAAGATGGCGTGATAGCAATAGATGGGGGATTAGGGATTGGTGGAGGACTAGGATTATGGATTGGTGGACTAGGGTTAGATGGAGGAATGTGATTGGATATAGGACTGGTAGTAGATGAAGGATTAGGTTTGGATGGAGGGTTAGGATAGGGATATTGGAGTGGTGAATTAGGATAGGGGGACATAAACTGTGGACTAGGACAAGAGGATACGACTAGTGGATTGGGATGGGAAGATTGAGATGGCAGATTGAGATAGGGAGACGTGGATGATGGATTAGGATAAGAAGATGTGGATGTTATATTAGGATAGGTGGATGGGGTTGTAGGATTAAGCTAAAAAAGTGTCAATGTAGGATTAGGATGGGTTGATTGGTATGGAGGATTAGAATAGTGGGACATGGATGAGGGATTGTAATAGGAGTATTGGGATGGAAAATTAGGATAAGAAGATGTGGGTATCGAATAAGAGGATGGTGTAGATGAAAGACATGACGAATATGTGGACGGGGAAGATACTAGATACCCCTTGTCAAAGGTAGCACAAGGAGCATTATTAGGCATGGATGAAGACATAATAGGATGACTCAAAGAGGTGATAGGATTTTGGAAAGCGGTTGGGGAAATCTTACTAGAAATGATAGCATCAAGACTTTCATTATCATCGTCAACATAATTAGGGTTTCCCTTGACTACTATTGATAGGGGATAAGGATTCATGATGTCAAATTAGATAGATGTGGGTGATTAGAAGGAAAGACGAGATGGATCAAAATATTTTGGAAGGAAACAGGATAAAGCTCAAATCGGGATTGAGGTCAAGCACAGATTAGGATTGGATTAAAGCTCATATTAGGATGATTAGATGATGTGATGGGATTGATTCTAATGATTGGAGTTGATTATCAAAGGATGATTATGACACTAAATCTACCTCGAGATGGAAGTAGATTGATTGGGTTGAAGGTGATTAGATTAGATTGGATAAGATCGATTGATGAGATGATTGATAAGATCAAATAATGGATCGAATAGGATGATGGAAGGGATTCTAAACCAAGTTCAGAGATTACCCTAGGTGACTTAGGATACTGATTGATCGCATTAAAGGATAAATGGATGATTGGGGCACTGAATCCACCTTGAGATTGAAAGTGGATTGATTGGGCCGACGATGATGACTAACTCAAGATGGATGACAATCCTAAGCAGATGTTGAGGATAACGATCAATTCAGACACCTAGGTCAATTTGGATAATAACTTCAAATGAAGTTCAGAGGATTTGCATGGGGAAAATTATTATGGATACCTAACCCAGAGATTCTCTTAGATGATGTACCTATGTGATTCGAATGATAGATGAATCATCTTGCGAGAATGTCGATGGACCAGAGCTCATATTGGGATTAGATTAAAGCTAAAATTAGGATTGGATTGAAGTTCAAATTAGGATGATTGGAGGATGTGATGGCATTTATTCTACACCAAGTTCAAGCATTTTAACTAGAGGACATAAGGTGTTGACAATCAAATTTTTCTAGATTTGGCAATTTTCAAAAATTGTCAAATTTTTGCCATTTTACGAAACTTCACAAGCATACCTTTGAGAGTCCATTTTTTTTCCAAAAACTACCCAAAACTAAGATAGGATGAATTTCCAACTAACATCCCAAATTTGAGACATGCATTCTGAGTTACTAACGAAAATGATTTTTCAAAAACTAAAAAAAAAAAATTGTGATTTTGAGGGTCAAGATGAAAGTTTGAAGCCCCAAAAATGTGTCGAAACGGGGACCAACCGACCCAAAATCAGTTGGGAATCCACATGCCATCTCATAATGCAACCACCCATAAAATTTCAACCCAATCGAACACCCGAGTCAAAATTTATGGCCTTCGGAAGTTTCGGCATAAAAATCAAAACACCTAAAACAATGTCTAGATGATTGGGATGGATGATTTGATGATAGATATGGACTCTAATGATGTTCTAAGAAGAACCTATGTGGTTTTTTCTATGAAATGATGACTTTCAAAAAATGTTGATGGATGCTTGGAACAAGGAAATGACCACTTAGAACAGGAAAACAGATGCTCAAAATGAGGGAAGGGAGGCTCGAAATGATAGGATGAAGACTTGGATCAAGGAGATGAATGTTGGGGATGGGGAACGGGTGTTTAGAACAAAGAGACGAATGCTTGAAAAAGGTGAATGGATACTCGGAATGAGCAAACGGGTGCTCGAAACAGGCAAACAGGTGCTCAAACTGGCTGAATGGACAATGAAAAAGGTCGTTTGGAGGGCAGGTTCGCTCAAGGAAGTCAGTGAAAAAATTGTAAAGGTTTACCTTGAAAGGAACAGGAAGGAGATATTTTATTTTTCACCAATTAACAATGATGATTACTAGGAGCTCTCCATCAGGATTATGGGTAGCATATTTGATTCTCGATAACACAAATCTGTGACAAGATTTTCCTAATTGGATGAAGAAATGATACAAACACATCAACACAAAGGAAAATTTCAATTGTTTTTAACCACAGAAGAAAACAAAGCTAGAAGACAAAATAGCTACAGTAGCTAAAATACAAAATAGGCTACAAGACAAAATAGAGAAGAGGACAAAACTATATTTTATATTGTCATATATTTGGGGGTAGGTGAAACCCTAATGTAAAATGAATCTGAGCCACACAATGTAAATCAATCTTGTCCATGATTCGTTTCACTTTTGGAAAACTATAAATAGGGGCTTGCTCTCATTAGTAAGCGGTGGAAAATTGTTGTAAAGGGCATTTTGTAGTAATAAAAGGAAGCATTGCATTGAATTTGGGTGTTTTCTTTGAGCTTGCTCATTTTGCATGCATGATTCAACCTCCATGTTAATTTTAGTTTTAGTTTCTTGAATGTCTTTAATGGTGAATGTTGTTATAGTATTGGATGCACTTCCAGCTCACCCTTTTTGTGGTTAGTTGATGAATCACTTTGCAAAGCTAGTCTGAGATATTTAACATTGTTCTTGTGATGATGGTGTTTTTATCCTAGTCTAAGTATGCAAAATAACTAAACTAGAATGCAAAGAAAAACACAAGATTGCCTCAAATGATTAGCCAAAGGAAGAAAACACAAAAGAAAGATAACAAAGCTAGTGATTATACCTTTTGTGTGTTGATACCCTTGGTCAGCCCTTGATGTGGTTGATTTGTGTGCTCCTTGGATGGCTGTGAAATGAAGGGTGGATGCAAGAGAATGAAGACTTGATGGAGTTATAATGGAAAATCCACTTGAACTTGGATGCTAATGCAAGGAATAATGTTATAAAATGGCTTGATAATTTGGTAGCATAAGGCTACAAAATGACTAAGTTATGCAAATGCATTAGAAGAGGGGGTATTTATAGAAGAATTTGAATTCTCTAGAGAATTCAACAGTCAAGATTGTGCCACCATGGCCAAGATGAAGGGAAATGATGAGTTTAGGACTCACAAGCCCTCACATCTTGCCATGTGGCAGAAAAAGTGTCACAAGGACACATGAGGTGGAAGATAACATGTGATGGAGGTACTTTCAAGTACCTTGAGATGTGACTTGATGTGACCTCTCAATGATCACATGGAAAAGAGGAAAGATTTGGGAGAATAAAAGTGAATTTTAAATTCATAATGATTAGAAAATCTTAAGGATAAGACAAGGTTCCCAAAAAGAGAGGTGAGAAGTACCTTGGATAAGACAAGGTTCTTAAAAAGGTAGGTACTTACCCACATGTGACTGATGTGACCAGTCAAAGATTCTAGAAGACTTGGATATATGTGAGTGATGTGACAAGTCAAAAGGTTCTAGAACTTGCATGGGGAAGAGAAGATTCCTTGGAGGAATAAATGTGAATTAAAAATTTACATGGAGAAGAGAGAAGTCTTGAATGAATAAAAAGGAATTAAAAATTCCTTGGGGGATGGGGAGAGTTGACCAAGATGCTAGTTGGATTAACTAATTAGCGATTAGAAGATGATTAGGGGTTGATTAGAAACCAACTTGCAAAAGTTGGAGGATGTGACACATCCTAATCAAGGATTAGGCATGTGCACATCTCTAATGATGAAATTAGGAGATTGATTGTGATTAAGAAAAGGATGTGACATGTGAGGAATTAAATAAATGTCATATTTATTTAATTCATTTGATGAAAGGTGGAGTAAAGAGTAACATATTTAATTGTTAACTAAACACCTTAAGGGTTAGAAGAACTACTTGGGTATTAATTAGATAATAGAAATATTACCTAATTAACACGAATACGGGGATGTTTGGAAAAAGGGGGATAAATTTGGACCAATGTAAGTGTCCAAATTTGGATGTCTATAGATGCAACTAAGTTCAATTGTATGTTCGTGAGGTGAATGCATAATCTAAAAATTGGCAGACCTTAGAAAATTGCATTGGTTTTGTGTAGCTGTAGGATTCTCTTGGTCAAGCAAAACTCAGTTATGGGAGTCTATCTACTGTAGCATCCTCCATTGTTATTGTTCATTCATAGCCTAGATTTAGGATAGATTCTCTCAACCCTTTCTCTTTTGTTGTTTCTTTTAACTCCTTTGTTAGTATAGGATCCCAAGCACCATCACAATGTCAAACTTGGTGATCAAGGTGAGTTTTAGCTTGTATTTTTTAGTGTGCAACCACTGTTCATTCACTTCCAGCACTTTGAAACTCCATTTGTAGGCCTAACTTCTCATGCTTTGTAAACCATAAAAGCTTCCCTGTGATTACCAGCAAATCACATCAACCAATTGAACTATTCCAAGCATTGTCATGACCTAACACCTAAGAGACCTTGGGGTAGTAATCTGGAACTTGTTTGTAGATTTCTACCTTTCAAGAGAGGTAGAGCATTTATGTTCTTCCTGTGTTGAGAAAGTATAAAAATACCCATCAATAGAACTAGCGCTAGAAGGAGGGAATGGTTGAGCATAATGCTACAAATTTGGAAGTTGCAAGTACTTTCAAGTAAGATCTGAGATAGATACATTGGATCATATGCTAGAAATTTAAAATTAAAAAATTAGAAGATAAAGGAAACATTTGGGCTGAGATGTTGCAGCAACTTCAAATTAACATCACTTAGTTGCAGGAAGATCTAAGTAAGATATTGAAGAAGCCATTGTGCAACACTTTGCATTAGCAGACAAGTGTAGAATCCATGACACTCGCAAACATAATGAGATGGAATGCTTAACATTCTTGGGCAGAATTGAGATAGTTTTGCAAGGAGAAATCTCCTTCTGGGAAATATATCAACCCTTAGCTCTTGCAGATCCAAAGGAATAATTCGTTAACATGTCATCCAAAGCCTTCAAGGAGCTGATCCAAAAAAACTTGGGTAGCAAGGATGAACTAAGACTAGAAGAGGTGTTGATGTTTGGGTGGTGTAGGGTCCATAATGCACCTCATTTGGAGCTGACTTTCCCTTCATGTGTAGACATCATTTACCAAGCTAGGAGTTGTTTGGAGTGGATTGGGAAGATGGATCAGCCAACCAAAAATGAAGAACAATCATCCATCCAAGCAGAAAAGCAATTAGAAATTGAAAGGCTATACACAGAAGATGAGTCAGAATAATTTACAGCAGTACATGCTAGGACATTTGACAGAGAGATTGAGAATAAAAAGGATGAGACTGGAAGCCTTGGGGAAGTAGAAAATAATGATGAAGGCTCTAGTGAAAGGGGATTAGAGGACCCCTCCTCAATGGATTAAGGAAATCGGGCTTTTGAAAATAAAGATCTAGAGGAGTGGGAGCAATTACAAGTAGAGGCAATCCACCATTAAGCTTCCTTCCCAATTGATGATGAAGATCTAGTGGTGGAAAGATATGATGAACTTGTTTCAAGGCTCATGAGAGATTGGTTAGAGATGAGACACCAAGTAGATTTGGAGGTGTTGTTGTTGCTAGGTTGGTGTAGGCTCCATGATTTGGAGCATTCAAAGTTCACATGCGAGTTATGTCAAGAGGCCATCAAGTAGATTAAAGAACAAGCTAAGAAACCAAGTGCACCACCTCCTACCATTACTTCTAGGATTGAGCCATAAGCCCAAAAACTAGAACCAAGTGATAACTTGGCAAGGGGCATCCCACAAGAATATTTTGGGGCAGCAACAAAGGAAGAACAATACCATCTCAAACCTCCAGATGATGAAGCAGATCAAATGAGAGAGTTTTTCATTCATCATCAAGAGTCTTCCCATCTTGTAGAGAATTTATACATGATGGATGATAGGATTTATGGAGGACTTTCAAAGGAAAATCAATCACTATACTCTAGCCCCTTTGACGAGCCAATGTCACTCATTGATTTCTTCCCATTTGGAATAGTGCCATAGAGATATAGCGACACTAAGGAAGAGTACATTTCAGAAGATGGTGATGATACAGATATATCACCCACACCTCTAGATGGTGAAGCAGTTGACCTCCCAAATTCGGAAAGAGACTCCATTTCTATCTACAATTTGATAGTGAACATGAGGAAACAAGTAAATATCTTAGTGAGCCACATAAATTGCAAAAAGGAGAGGACCAAGACGAGGATGTCTTGGCAGCTACCCACTAAGATGATATACCCTACCAAATATAGGTTGCAACTGTGTGTCTTTCTTCCTTGACCATTGTTGTTCTTCCTGCATATTCTAAGGATTGCAACCAAACATATTCATCCATATCATGTTTTTATGACATGAACTATAAACAAATTGAAGTCAACACAAGGGAAATTAAATGGGACAACATACTTCCTTCTGAGGGTAGCAACCAAGTGGAACCATGGACTATGGAGGATCAATGAGATGAAGTGTATCTCCTTGAAGAACAACCGATGGAGGTTGCAGATCCCACTAGGAGTTTGGAAGGAAGTTTGGTTGAATCACTTTCTCAATCTTATAGAACTTCATAATTAGGTACAAGGTTCCTTGCATTTGAAAAATATTCTTCATAGTATAGACTACTTCCTAATCAATTTGATTGTGATCTGCAAATTTGTAATGTAAAAGGGATGTTGCACCATCCATTATGTCCATTAGAGGTTGCCAATGCAATGACCGACAATGCAGTGCATGTTCTCGACTATCAAACATTGCCACCTTCCCATGACAATATCCAAGTTCTATCTTTCCTTACTCCTATGAATACTCATAGTTGTTCTTATGATTTTAATTATGGGAATGAGGGAAGGAAAACTTGTTTATGGATTCATCATGAACTAGACCAATGGTCTCAACTTTTAGTTTTTCACGGATTTGTTATTGAATTTGAATGTTGCAATATTGAAGCAAATTTTGTTGAATATAAGGATGAATTCAAATCACTTAGGATTATAACAATCACTTGCCTACTTGTGCATGCAATGTGAAGTCCTACAGGCGTAAATGTCAGTTTTCCTCACTTGAATCTGGTTTATTGTAAATATCTTTGTACATATTTCATTTTGAGTAGTAAAGGTTTCATGTATATAATCTCACTTTCCTTCTTTCATCAGGTTAGTTGGTTTGTCGTAGATTAGTGTAATGAGGAAAAATAGTGGGAGATGCTATCATATGATTTAGGACACAGATCATACCCACTTTTCACCAACACTACATACAAGGATGCCTTAGAAATCTCAACCCAATGAAGGATAGGAGAGATTTGACAATAAAGTGTCCTTGGATATGATCGAGACAAGAAAGGGGTTCACCACCAAGTGTAAAGTTGGAAAAGAAAATGTTTGAAAACATAGTGTGATATGCAAAATTAAACTAAATGAATTGAAAATGCAAGAACAATAAAACAAAATGTTGTAAAACTGTAAGTGTGCACCTGAGAACTTGCTAGAGATGGAATGGAGCTCTGAAATCCTAATAATGCTACTTTTTAGGCCTGGTGGGAGTCATTTTCCATTCTAGGAAAATCAATCTGGACTCTGGAAAATTGTACCGAAGCCTATTTTAACCAAATGGGTATCCAAATCCACAAAAATCTCTAAAACATAGGTACAGTGGGACTCATTCACCACTCTTGGAAAATGAGTCCACTTTGACTTTTCGGGAAACTTACAAGTGGAATCTATAGCTCTTGGTCTACTCAATCTATACCTCCAAGTGTACGGATCCGAAACCCTAATTTTTGAGGCTGTAAGTGACTTTTTTGTGAATATTTTGACCTTGAAATAGGAAGATGACTCCAACAAGTTTGAAACCTAATCTTCAATGATCTCCATGCCTTTCAAAGCACCTAGATCTACAATCACACAAAGAGATAAAATGTTCATTGTTAGGGAATAGGGGTTTGCCTTGGTCAAACCCCTTTTAGGTAATTAAACCAAATGTTGAAGTAAGATTGATGAGTCTAGTTTATGGTTCAATTTTGATAGAGTTTATTATCCATTTGTTTTAGTTTTCATAGACCTTGATACTTGGATGTTGACATTTTTATGTTATTTCCTTGAAACCATAAACATTGGGCATAAGCTTATTTTTGTAACCTTTAAATGTCATTGACATGTTATATGAACTCTTTATGTTAATTTTACATGTGGATTAATGAATGTTACTTTAAGATAGTTACAGATATGCAATTGTTTTGTGTACTAATATTCTTATGCAGATATAATTATAGTCTACAAAATTGAGGAATATTCTACTAGCTGGATGTCTATCATAAAGGTCAAAAAGGTGATCATTTAAAGGTCAATGGAGGGAAGACTCTCAATGGAGGGAGATTCCTAGTTCAAATCAAAGAATTGTAACTTCCTCATAAATGGTCTTAATAGTTTGTTGAGAGAATATAGGAGCTATTGTTATGCTAGATCTGTGTTGGGTGATCCCACAATATCAGTTTACAATTTTTGGCCAAACTGGACACTGAACTGATTTTTTCTAACTAAATCTTCACTTTCAGGCACCTATAACAGCTAAACCGTGAGGAATTCAGAGATGATGCAAACTAGTGATTTGTGACATCTTGTTTGTAGATTCTAAATATATTTTTTTCAATTTTTTTGGAATCAGATTGCACTTTTTTTTTTCCATCTCATTTGAAAACTAGTTTTTTTTCAGTAAACACCATTTTTAAGGAGTGACGCTCAGCGTATAACACAACTTTTTTTCCATAAAGGGTAAAATACTATTTTTTTGAATTTAGATTTTTAACTACGATATCTAGTGCTTCCAATTGGTTTCATAGTGTTTTATTGAATATTGTATCCTTAGTCAAGTTTTGAAGCCAAACCAATTACAATTCAAACATAAGCGGACCGTATAACACAAATTTTTTTGTATGTATTGAAATTCAATATTTTTTTTGTTGGATCAAAGACTTCAATATCTGGTTCACTCATATTTTTCATTTTTTTTTATAATCTTCTATTTTTCCATGTACAGAACAAAGAGCTTGATTTTCGGTGAAAAACCTACATTCACAAGAAATAAAAAATAAATATAATAATAAAATTAAATTTATTTAAAATTATACTTTTTTGGAAGCTTATAATAAGGACTACATACTTACAAAAAATCATTTTTAAATGAATTCATTTCATCCCCCAAAAGGTAAATCAAAAGTGGTTTTTTATCAACATTTTGATAGGTGTAAAGGAGACTTTGTTATAGGTATGGTTTAAAACTAGCGAGGTTTTATCCAAGGGGGTTTGATCTAAGGTAGTTTGATCAAACCCTCTTCAATTGGAATGCTTTAAATGAAATTTTTAAGTCTTAAATCATTATATTTTCTAAAAATATGTGATTTCAGCAAAAATTAGAATCTCCCAGAAATTGTAAACTAGCTTTGTGGGATCACCATGTTAAGGCAAACCGACTTGACTAGATTCCATGCATACATAACCTCCTCTCCACTTTTTATGCTTTCCCTAAAGTGGCGTCCTCCTAATCTATTGGAGTTGACCACCTTGCTAGGTAGTTAGTTAGTAGTTTTTCTTCCTATAAATAAAACTCGAATGCTCCTTCTCAAAAGGTTGATTAGTCTAATGTATTCGCATCCTTAGTTTTTTAGTAATATATAGTGATGTTTCTCACTTGTACTCATGCTTTCCAATGAATAAAATGAAGTTATAAGTTTTTGCATTTGAGTTTACATTTGTCTTAAGGGATACTCATCCAAGGGGGCCCACGTGGTGAGCATTTCATTCTTTAGTTTAGTTAGTACTTTTTGTTCAAAAATTAGTTAAGAATCTAGCAACTATATGTTCCTACAGCCACTAGAATTCCATTATGTGACTATTCCTACAGCCAAAGCAGACAGAGTAGTTTTTTGTCTGTTTGCTCATATTTTCATTTCTTTCATGCACTTCAGCTTAGTATAGTTATCGGTTGATGCTCAACACTTATGTTATTTCTTTCCAAGCAATTTACTTTCAACATTATGTCTTTCTTAGCTGTAGAATGAATATGGCTACTTTGGATTCCTAGTGCACATACTATGCTGGCCCATTTCAAGTCTACGTCCCTAGGTTGAAAAGTTAAATGCACCTTCATAATGATTAAGATAGCTATTCAGATTAGATTTCTAATCTCTGAATCACAACTATAAGGGCTTAGTTGTTAAATCACTGTAGGAGGCCAACATTTTTTTGCATCGTTGTTAGGGATGGTGTCCAACTAGGAAGTTCTCTAGAGTCATTGATAGTTTATTGCTGAAGTATTTTTGAAAGTTTGTTCTTAGTATACCCCTCATTTAGGAAAGTAATGATCCACTATTCTCTTACCAATTATGTGTGTGAGCTAGCTGATATTGAGTTGATATCGTATGCATAGAGGAAGGAGGAGAGATGCTCATGGGAGATTCCTTCCTAATAACCCTAATCCATTCCAGCTAGTTAAGCATTAGACTCTACCAAGAGATGAAGAAGAAGAAGAGCCACACCCCTTTGCTAATGCATTTCCTGATCTAACCAGTTCATAAATTTCCTTTGAAGACCAAAATCAGATTGAGAATACCTTTGCTTTGGAACTCCATCAAGAAGGTATGGGCTATGCAAATATAAACAGACCTAACTAACCATCTTTTCCTTTCCCCACTGCTCATCATAATGAAGTTGACAACCTAAAAAATATCCCTACTTCAGTCCTTGCTAAGTTCTATGGACTTGTCACAAAAGATCTTGATACTTTCTTGTTTGAGTTTGATATACTCTATAGGAGTTATGACTATACCACCGATGCCCATAAGCTTAAATTGTTTCCTACCAACTTGAAAGAAGTTGTATTAAGATGATTTATGAGCCTAGGCAGAAATACTATGGAGACCTGGGAGGGCATGAAGAAAAAGTTCCTTAAGAAGTACAAGGAATATTGTAGGGGCAGTGACATGAGAGGAGATGACATATTTAGGATGCAACAAAAGGAAGATGAGAGCCTAGAGGATTACATTTCAAGGTTTCTATTTTTCCTATAGAAATCTCCACACCATACACTCAATGAAGAATCACAAAAGTTGATTTTCCTAGGAGGGATTAATGACTGTTGCACTGATGTCTTGGACCTGATGGGAGGAGAAGATATCACCCAAGTTCCTTGGGAGGATATCAAGAAGATATGTCAAAACTATTCTAGGGAAGCTTCAAAGAAAGGGAGAGTTTATCAATCCTCTATGGGTAAGTCATCTACTAGTAGAGTTTCAAGGATGGAGATTACTCACTTGTTGGAAAACTTCAAGCAAGACATCATAAACAATTCGGCTACTCAGCTAGATACACTTCCAGCTAAGAAGAAACAAGAGGAAGTACAGGCAATGTTGGCAGAATATTGCCCTCATTGTAGACAAAAGAAGGACTACAGATGCAAGATGGTAGCTAATATTGATAGTAATCAAATTCCATCTAACTTTAAGCCAATGCAGGTTGAATATGATCAAGTCTACTATGTTGCACAAAGGAGGCCATGGGCTCCAAGACAAGGTATGCCACCAGATCCATTATCTTTTACTAGGCCATATTTCAATTCTTACTCATCTGGTAACTAATGGAAACCCCCATATCCATTTCCAATTATGGAGGATATCCGCCACATCCTTGGAGTAACCCTCCAAATACTTGGCCCAATCACCCCACCCAAGTGGAAGCAACCTTAGGGGAATTGGCAGTAGTTTTATGGAAATTGGCATCCACCTCCAAGAAACTAGAAGCAAACATCTCAATGGAGGGGAGGACAACAATGGCCCCAAACCAAACCACTAGTTACATGTAGCCACCTTCTCAGCCCCAACAACCTGCTATAATTCCTCCTCCTACTAGCTCGAGTTTAAATGCACCTAGACCTACTCAGCTACCAGCTCATCCCACACCTAACCCAAATAACAAACCACAACAGTAGCCAATTTATTTTGTTGATTCAAATTAATTCTCTGGTTATGTTGTGAGTGTAAGTAACATCCACTTGCATTCAGGAACTACTTTTCCAACTCCTTCCACACCTATCATCATTTAGCTTCATGTGGAAGAAGAGGAGTATTTGAATGTTGCCATTTAGCCAAGTGCACCTAAAAATCCTGAACTAGCCCTAGTCCAGCAAACTAAACCAGAACCACCATTTCCTCAGAGGTTGGAAATTGCTAAACAAAAAGAAGAAGAGGAAACAACCTTTGACATTTTAGATCAGCTGAAGCATATATGTGTCAAGATACCTCTATTTCAGGTCATAAAAGATGTTCCCATATATGGCAAAGAAATTAAGGAAGCATGCCTCAAGAAGCTAGGTAGGAAAAAGAAAGACCCCACTACAGCTCATGCAATGGGACAGTTGGCTGACATCATGCTTGGAAATGTGACTATCCCCAAGTACAATGACCCAGGTAGTCCTATGGTAGGAGTTTCTATAAACGAAATCCAAATAAAGAATGCTCTAATTGATTTGGGAGCAGCAATAAATGTGATGACCAAGGATATTCTCCATCAACTAAATGTTGCAAGCATGAGACCTATTCCTACTATCATGTCACTTGATGATAGTTCCACTGTTAAACATGGTGGTATACTAGAGGATCTTGTGGTAACTCTAGACTCTTGGGAGTACCCAATAGATTTCATGATTCTTTCTCCTAAAGCTACACTAGGCGGGTACCCCATTATTCTAGGAAGGCCATGGTTAGCAATAGTAGATGCCTATATTGGATGCAAATCAGGAGACATGACCATTTTTTATGGAAAGAGCACCAAAAAATTTGTTCTCTACCCTCCTGCTCAACCATCCTAGGATATGGATAACCCCATATGGCCACATGATGATGAAGAGGCTGAGGAAGTTAATTTTGTGGCATAGCTTATGATGTTAGGCAGAAGTTCTTTCATGAAACTTCAGGAAGAAGATGAAGTATTGTCTAAAATAATTCAAAACCATTGTGAGGTGCAAAAAGCACCATCCTCTTATGCATCTAGTTTTGTTGGTCCAGTGAAGACCCTTCTGCCCACTCTTCCTGCAACTGAACTTCCTGTAGCAACTGATATGTTTCATACATTGTTGCCACATGAACTCAAGGTACCAAGTATTAGTGAAACAACTATGATAGAGTTAACCACACAAGTGCAAGTGTCAAAAGGAAAATACTTGAATATTAACAGCAAATTGACTCAAGAGAAGTAGTTGGCTTTGACAAATCTGTTGAGAACCCACCAACATGCATTCGCATGGGACTACCATGATGTGAATGGGTTGGACCCCAAGCTATTCATTCATAGGATATACATCAGAGATGATTGTACACCAGTGAGGCAGCCACAAAGAAGAATTAACCCTGCATTAAGGGAAATTGTAAAAGGAGAACTATAGAAATTATTGGATGTAGGATTTATCTACCCCATTTCAAATAGCTAGTGGGTGTATCCATTGGTTATTGTGCCCAAAAAAGGGAGGGAAGTGGAAAGTTTGTGTTGATTATAGCGAACTCAATGTTTCCACCTAAAAGGACCATTTTCCCCTTCCTTACATAGACCAAGTTCTAGATTCACTTGCAGGAAAGCAGTAGTTTTCTTTTCTAGATGGATTCAATGGCTATAACTAGATCAAAATTGCACCCGAGGACCAAGAGAAGACCAACTTTACCTATCCATGGGGAACTTATGCCTACTCAATACTTCCATTTGGCTTATGCAATGCACCTGTAACTTCTTCAGAGGGTAGTCATTAGCATATTTTTAGATATGTCACATGATTGCATGGAGATTTATATGGATGATTTTACTACCTATGGTGCTGATTTTAATGAAGCATTGGAAAATCTTAGGAGATTCTTAAAGATATGTGAAGAACATAATTTTTCTTTAAATAGTGAGAAATTCTTCATGATGATGTAGGAAGGTGTAGTCCTTGGCCACTACATCTCTTCCAAAGGAATACAAGTAGATCCTGCCAAGATTAAGGTGATCACCAACCTGCCTATACCTGCAAAACAAAAAGATGTTAGGATTTTCTTGGTACATGCAAGTTATTATAAGCATTTCATCAAAAACTTCAACAAAATGGCAACACCATTGTATAATCTCCTAACTAAAGATGTTGAATTCCACTGGATAGAGGACTGTGAAGGAATTCTCTGATCTCAAAGACACTTTGACTCATGCTCTTGTAATCAAGGGTCCTAATTGGGAACTTCCCTTTCACATTCATACATATGCATCAAACTATGCTATGAAAGGACGGCTATGATGTCCATTGAATTTGAGCATAAGACTCTTAGGACTACACTAGACTAAGGGACGGATATCTTTGAGGCATAAAGGGATAGAATCATGTAGCTAAATGCTTTGGATGAGATGAGGAAGGTAGCCTTGCATCACACAAAGGTAATGCAGAATCAAAGAGTAAAGTGGCATGACAAATTCATAAAGGACAAGAAATTTCAGCCAAGTGACTGGGCACTGCTCTACGACTCAAGGTGTCAAGATAATGCAGGAAAATTATGAACAAGGTGGCTAGGACCATATGAGGTTGTTGAAGTCTTCTCCAATGGTGTTGTTTAGCTCGCTACCATTGACCCTATCAGATTTAAGTTGCTTGTCAACGGTCATCGCCTCAAGTTGTATCACAAGCTAACTTACAAGGAGGAATTCTTGCAGCTATTCACCCAGCATGCAACACCTGAACTTCTTGCATCCAAAGGAAGCAGACCTAGTGTCCCTCCTTCTGGCTAACTAAGGTACGTAACTTTTCATAATAAACACTTCCACTTTTGTGGGAGTCCACTTCTTCATTCATTCACCCATCTCCACCTTTCTCTCTCTTCCATCATGCCGCCATAACTTCACTTCATTCCACTTCACTTCATTCCATCTCCACTTTCATTAATTGCTCAACTAACTTCTTAAAAGGTGACCAATACTTCCTCAATATTCTTTGCAACAAATATTCCATGAATTCAGGTATGTGCACATCAATTTGTTACATCTTAATTATCTTTTAGTAAATTCATTTAATTAATGTACATTAATATAAACATTCTCTATAGCATGTAATTATTCCCTGCCCCTGTCAAATCGTCATTACTACCTCGCATGTTTAGATTGGGGGGAGAAGTGTGAATACAGTGTCCACATGTCAGTCCATGTTGGTCCATGTCAACAAAGTTTAAATTGAGCTAATTAGAATTCTGAGTGAGGTGATGGCTTGCATGTGTGAGATGACATAAACTGCCACCATTTTTGTTGATCACATCCTTCATTTATTACTCCTTTACTTCCTTTATTACCATTGTCATAATCCTAAGTCACCAAAAAGGTTAAATTTAGACGACATTGGCGTTAGGAATTTAGTAGCATTGCAAGAAGGGAAACCTTGCAAAGTGATTGTTTAATTGCAAACAAATGGACAATGGGAGGTGGTTTGATTAGAAATTAACCCATTGTTCATGATGTTGTGTTGCAGGATGCACCTGCCCAAGGCAAGTTCATAAATTGTAGGTGGTTAGATTATTTTATGAAACTGAATGGCTATAATGAAGATCATGTTGTGTTGGAATTTACACAGACATTTTCTGAAGGAAAATCCATGGTAAAAGGGTTGGAGGTAATAGCTACTAAAGAGAGGATTGCATAAGTTACAGGGTTGCCTACCGATGGTGAACATTACCCTACTACCAGAGACACCAGGTTAGCTAGGGATGAATTTATAGAACTTGGTGACCCTCAATTGAGTTTGGACAAGCAAGGTGAAAAGAGAACCTCTGTGCCTGAGCCATGGAAGAAAATAGCTATTTACATTGTAAAGTACATCACTTTTGAAGGTTGCCAGTTGAACCTACATTATGTGTACTTCAAACTCCTGAATCATCTGAGGCATGGGAGAAGAATGAATGTGCCAAATGTGTTATATCATCTCCTTTCAATCATGGCAACTGAAACTCAAAAAGGGTAGGGATAATTTTGTTTCCCACCATTTTCTAATCAAATTATTAGTAGAGAAGTCCCTACATGATGTGTCTGATATGAATTGGGAAGAATTCTTAAATATTGATCAATTGAGACCAGAGCAGTTGTGACCTAGAGTTTTTTCTAAACCTCGTAGGGCTAGTAGGAGAGTGAGCAATGTTGAAGCCACTCCTGGACCCTCAACTTTTGACGCAAGCCCTAGTGTAAACCCTCCTGCAGCTGAACAAACTATAGAGATTAGTTCTTCTGAGATAGAACATTCAGACAAAGAGTTCCTCTTCAAATTCTAATGATGTTGTCCCTCTTGGAATCCTAATTCAAACTAGAGCACAAAATAAAGAGGAAAAAATGCAGAAGGGGAAAGCTAAAAATAAAATGGCAAAAAAGGAAGTGCCAAGCTCTAAGAAACGGAAGGTTGGCACTATTCTTCCTACAGCCAAAGAAAAACATGAAATCCCTCCTATAAAATCAAGACCAGTTGAGCCAACTTTTGGTGTATCTCTAGAAGGAAGCTTGAGACCTCAAGGAACATCACAAGAGGAAATGGAAGCCCCAATGGGGTAGGTGAATATTGAGGAAAAGGACATATTTGAGGAAGCAGAAAATATAACATTGGCAAAGCTTTCTACCATCATAGAACAAGTTGAGAGTCAAGAGTATGAGGAGAATCAGGAGCTCTTGCAGCAAGAAAAAGATCCCCTACATCCAAAAATAGGAGAACAATTAGCACCCCTACAGTTGGAATTGGTTGAACAATCAGAATCCCTACAACTGGGGCCACATGAAGCGCAAGCATCAATGCTAGGAAAATTTTCGGTAGGAATAAATAAGCCCTCTAATTTTCAATGCATATGGTAGCCATGAACTTATGGAATGAGATGAAAAGGAGGGAAGAGGAATGGAAAGAGGAGAAACATAGCCTAAAGGAGGAAATTAAGAAGAAAGATGAGGATATTAAAGAGAAGAATATAGAAATTGTTGCTTTAAAGGAAAAGGTGGACAATATAGCAGCCTTAGTACCTCAAATATTAGAGTGCAGGACTCCTCCAAGGGTCTATTCTCTATATTTGAAGGAGAAGAATCTTTCTTTTAAACTAGCAAGGATTATTTCAGGTTTGAATCCTTCCATTGAGACTCCTCTTGAATTTTTCCAGGCTTATCAGATTGCTCCTCTTGAAATGATTTTTTTTTTGTGTGAATTCTATTTGCATAATTATTTTGTGTCCCAAGATCATGATTGGAATCAATTGTTGTATGTTGGGGATATATAATTAAGGGCATTCATGTCCCCAATACAGAATGAAATTAGTTGGGGACAACAGTTCAGGACTTATAGGCAAGTAAAATCCAACACTCCCCTACCCATCAGGGTTGAATCTAGAAACCCAGGAGACATTTTTAGGGAATGGCACAGATTCCTTTACTGACCAAGCTATAGCAGTAGGATCATGCCTGAGAGAGAACTAGTTTACGAAGAATATGAGAAGGCAAAAAAAACCATAGGGGAATCTATAATGGGATATCTGTCATAGAGGTGGAACATTCTAACTAATGAGTTAAAACAAGTTGAGCCTCACTCCTTGTAGAAATATGTTATAGCATGCAAAAGAGTTGATAGATATATAAAAATTGGAAGGATGAAGGGACAATTTTGGCTTCCACTAAATTTTCAACCACCTATCCTATTATAGCCTATGCCAAATTTTAGGTATTACCAATATGATATAGTTTTAGAGATGCAAAGATGGAATAGGTTGGATAGCAAGCAAGGGTTCTATTGGGACCCCAATTCATTCACTGCAAGAACTGATGTTGGGTAGCTAGCAGTTGCAAATTTCAGGGCATTGACTAAGCAAAAGAACAACCCTTCCTTTGTTGGAGGACCAACAAAACCTTAGGTTGGGGGGAGTGATGAGTCTAGTTTATGGTTCAATTTTGATAGAGTTTATTATCCATTTGTTGTAGTTGTCATAGACCTTGATACTTGGATGTTGACATTTTCATGTTATTTCCTTGAAACCATAGACATTGGGCATAAGCTTATTTTTGTAACCTTTAAATGACATTGACATGCTATATGAACTCTCTATGTTAATTTTACATGTGGATATTAATGAATGTTACTTTAAGATAGTTACAAATATGCAAATTGTTGTGTGTACTAATATTGTTATGTAGATATAATTAGAGTCTACAAAATCGAGGAAGATTCTGCCAGCTGGTCATATGTCATAAAGGTCAACAAGGTGATCATTTAAAGGTCAATGGAAGGAGATTCCTAGTTCAATTAAAAGAATTGTAACTATCTTGTAAATGGTCTTAATAGTTTTTTGAATGAATATAGGAGCTATTGTTATGCTAGATCTACCTTAAGGCAAACCGGCTTGACCAAATTCCATGCATGCATAGCCTCCTCTCCACTTTTTATGCTTTGCCTAAAGTGGTGTTCTCCTAATCTATTGGAGTTGACTGCCTTGCTAGGTAGTTAGTTAGTAGTTTTTCTTCCTATAAATAAGACTTGAATGCTCCTTCTCATAAGGTTGACTAATTTGATGTTGTATTCACATTCTTAGTTTTTCAATAATATAGTGATGTTGCTCACTTGTATTCATGCTTTCCAATGAATAAAATGAAGTTATAATTTCGTGCATTTGAGTTTACATTTGTCTTAAGGGATACTCATCCAAGGGGGCCCACTTGGTGTGCATTACAGTCTTTAGTTTAGTTAGTACTTTCTGTTCAACAATTAGTTAAGAATCTGGCAACTCTCTGTTCCTGCAACCACTAGAATTCCATTATGTGACTGTTCCTACAACCAAAGTAAACAAAGTAGTTTCCTATCTGTTTGCTCATATTTTCATTTATGTCATGTACTTTAGCTTAGTACAGTTATTGGTTGATGGTCAACACTTATGTTATTTCTTTCCAAGCAATTTACTTTCAGCATTATGTCTTCCTTAGTTGTAGAATGAATCTGGCTACTTTGGATTCCTCGTGCACATACTTTGATGGCCCATTTCAAGTCTGTGTCCTTGGGTTGACAAGTTTAATGCACCTTCGTAATGATTAAGATAACTATTCAAATTAGATGTCCAATCTCTGAATCATAGATGTAAGGGCTTAGTTGTTAAATCATTGTAGGAGGCCAACAAAGATAATGAAGCATGAATATGAAAAAATGCATTTAGAACCTTTCCATGATGATGAATCTTGAATTTTTGCAACAATTGATGAATAATCTTGCTCTTGAATGCCTTATAAATGATCTTGAATGTTATCTTGATGACCTTGTGAAGACTTGAAATGCCTAAATATTGCTTGCTTGACTTGAAAACTTGAATACCTTTATGTTTCCTATTATTTTTATGTGAAATGGGGATTTGAAAGCTTGTTTATATAGGCAAGGCACTCAAATGTCCATTATTTTGATCCCCAAGGCTGACATTCATCAATTTAATTAAAATTAGAATTGCAATTTCCTGCTCAATTTTGAAAAAGTCCCCAAAAGGGACTCATTTTCCACACTTGGCGAATGGGTCCCACCTAAGGGGACTCATTTGCCCAAGGTGGCGAATGAGTCCCACCTTGACGTTTTTGAGGTGGGTCTTCAAGGTTTCAGGGTTTTAAAGTGTTTTTGTCACCCAGGATATTAGCCAAAATATGCCTCAGGATGCAAAAATAAGGGGCCTACGGGCCTATTAATGATGATATAAAGGGTGATTAGGGCTAGGGACACAAATTTCAATGTGAAAGTGTGGTTAAATACACTCTACAAAATTAAAATGAGGTCCACATAGCCTAGAAAGGCACAAGATCCAATGTGAATGTGTAAAACACATTACAACACTGGATTAGGGCCAGATTTAATTTACAAGCCTTCCAAATTTAATGTGAAGATGCAAATAAATACATTTTACAACATTAAATTAGGGAAAATTTAAGTTAATTTAGCTTAAAATTGGCCAGGACCTAATGTGGATGTATAAAACACCTCACAACACTAGACCAAGGCAACATTAAGTTCAATTTATCATTAATTATTCTTGAATCAAGCAAGGTACACTTTTTTCGACACTATATTTAGCCCCCACTTTAGTGAGAGGATGAACTTGCTTCAAACTCACACTAAAGTAGACATTCAAGAGGGGTTCAATCGTACTAATGCATATGGTCTAGGATAACAAAGATGAAGGAGGTAACCAAGCCTCCAAGATCCAAGATCCTAAGTCAAACCGACATAAGCACAAAAGGACATAGACAAGGTGAATGATTTGTAGCAAAACAAGATACATGATCATGCAATGGAAATAACTAGAAGGAAGATAAGAACAAGAATAAATGAAAATAAAAAGGTGGATCAAGCTTCGACCATTTGTCCAACACGATGTGGATACAATCTAGGTTGTTTGTCCAAAAAAATGCATACTCACTTTGAGGTGACAAAACTCTTGGTTTTCTGTCAGGTGAAAGATCCTAAGAGGTGAGAAACATACACTAGTCATGGTTGGTATGCACTCACACACACACAATTGGATATAGGGAAATTCATGCCTTGGATCGGGTGTCTCGCTCAACCATATCAAAGTTATACCTCTTGATAACTTTAATAAGGTGCCACACAAAAATGACCTTTGAGCTCCATGAGGCAAGAAAACCTTTGTATGCTTGAAACTCATAGACATTGTAAATGCAAAATAGTGTAAGATTTTTTCAAAGGGATTTTGCTTCGTTCATGCAAGGTCTCTTCTTAGGGTTCAACATTATGCCTAATGTTTCCAAGAAAGGACAAGTAAAAGAAATATCATGCTCTTGAAGGAAATCAATCCCAATGACACCACCAAGAAAAGGACGCATTGCAAGAAGAAAGAAATCACACAATGAAACATGATGAGTGTCAATGTATGCCCCCAGTTTAAAGTAGTTACTAACACCATCACCATGAGCAATTGCTTTAATGTAGCTAATGATAAATGAAAGAAGACATGAGAGCCAACTTGGAAAGCCCTATGCCAAGTCATATATTTCTGAATTGAGCTATATCATGAATAATTATGCCACATGCAAGCCAACTTAAGGCATGTCATCCACATTCCAAGCTTACTCTTATATATATACATGAAAGGTGGTCAACTATCCAAAAGAGACAACAACAAGTGACATACAAGAACAAGGTTACTTAACCCCTTGCCCCCACTTAGTGCAGGATAAGGGTGAGCTCAAAATGGATAATGATATGCTTCCCCTTGCGATGAATGTAAAACATGCAATAGTGAGTATGTTATGATCCTACAACTATTGCATGGAAATGAGCAGCAACTAATACATTATTTAGTTTGATGAGTAAACAAAGTTTCTACTCGATACATATTTAATGATATATCTACCAATTTAGGATGTACCAAGGTTAAAGTTTTCCTAGAAGAATTGTTTGTGACGGTGTTGAAATTGGATGAAGGATTTTGTTTTGAAGGAAAATAACCAAGATCATTAGGCTATATAGGGACATGGATACCTTGTTCTATAGAATCACATATTTTCCCAATTTGCTTCATAAGTCTTTTAGGTTCATTGTTGGCCTTGATTGTATACACTTTGTCATATATGTGAGCAATGTCATTGTAACTCAATAGGTGTGAAACGTTATCATTATCGTGTTTCCTTTTAGGTGGTTCTAATATGAGCACAGGTTTCTTTTAAACTTGTTGTTTTGAGGGTGGATGAATGATAAGTTGAGGTTTGTGTTGAATTTTAGGTTTGTGTGAAGAGGGGTAAAGAATTAAAGGATTCTTAGGATGTCCCATGGGATATGTAGGAGTTTCATTAATCAAGGGGGATCTACTAGACACTTGCGCATTCATAACCTCAGTGGTCTTGGTATGATGTATCTCTAATAAAGGGCAATCTAGAATCACTTTTTTTTCATCACCTAAGGGAGCCACGTTATTATTGTCATTTTCTCGCACCATGATATTCTCCCTAGGAGGAGAGATTTTTGGAGAAATACAAACCAAATGTTCTTGAAGTTCAAGGATTGGTTCTTTCAAAATGACTTCATCACAAGTAAGGCAATGATCGATGGTTGTATTTTCTTGTTTATCAATGATGTTGTTTCCTTGTTCAACAATGTTTTCCTCATGATTCCCATCAATGGGATCTTGTAATAGCATAATATCATCTTCACCAATAGGAGAGATATTAGGAGAGGGGGAAATTTGATTGTCGTGATTGTTGATGATTTCATTCTCTTTCTCTAAGGTCTCATTCTCTTGTTTCTAGTTTCTACCCTAGTAGGAGAGCTTTTAGGCACACTTCATGGGTAGATGTTGTAAAGCAGCTTCATCACAAATAGGGGAGAAATCAAGGGAAGGACAACTATGATTTGCATGTGTGCCAATGATTGGATCCTCTTGTTCAAATAGACCCTTCCAAATGCTAGGAACATTAGGAAGGAGAGAAATAATGCTATAACTCTCAATCATTGGACTCCTTGATACCAAAATATCCTCCTCACAAATGTGTTTGTCGTGATCATTCACGATTGTATCTTTATTCATTAAAGCATTTTCACAAATAGGGGAGGTGTTGGGAGATGAATGTGAACTAAGTAAAGTGGTGGAAATTAATTCATCTTATATTGTTATACTATCTTCCCAAAGGGGATGAGGAGAAGAACAAGCAAGATCTTCATGATTCTCAACAATTGTACTTTCTTTCGCCAAGATACCTTCGTCACTAAAATGAGAGGTATCGAGAGAAGTACAATTATGATCATCATGGTTATCTATTTTTTATTTTCTTCTATCACATCATCTTCACAAGTAGGAGAGATAGGAGGGGGTGTAAGTTTAAGGCAAACCTTGACATTTTCACTCTCTTGCACTAAGAGACTCTCATAACTACGAAATGCATTGAATGAATGACTAGCATGCTTATTGCCTAAATTTTTCTTGGCGAACTTGTAGAAAATTGAAACTAACATTTTTGAAAATTAATCTATGCAAACTTAAAATGCAACGTAAGGACTTAAAATGAAATGCAATTTTCAGTTTTCAAGCAAGATAATTTTTTGATTACACTATGCAATGATTTTAAAATGAAATGAAAATTTAGGATTAAGCAATGCATGAAATGGACCAAATTAAGCTAGGTTTAGTAAAATGCATGTAATAAAAATCCTACCCATTGAAACAGATAGTTAATGGCAGCCAACAGAATTGCAGAAACAAGGTTTTTAGTGTTGTAAAAGGAAATTTTAGGGGCACAAAGGGACTGATTCGTAAATGAGATCATGGAACATGGAAACATTCAAATGAAATCATGTTTTTCTTCTTTAAAGTAATTTCTCACAGCATGGTGTTTAGCAATTTCTTTAAAGTGGGGGCATACATTGGCATTATTTTGGCATGATTTAATTTGCATGTTTCCATGTTCCTTGATGTGATTTTCTTACTTCATGCGATGTGTTCTTCTCTTTGTGGTGACATTGGGAGTAATTTCCTTCAAGAGCTTGATCTATCTTAGCATATTACATTCCTCTTAGTGGTGATGTGACGCATTGCATTCCCTAAGTTGTGAATCTTTTATCCTTTGATTGGTCCTCTCTTGGAGACATTAGGAATGATGTCCCCTAAGATTAAGACCTTGCATGAACTAAGAAAAATCCCTTCGAACGTCCCTCTCTCTTGTTGTGTTACATTCTTGTACCGTATTAAATTCATGGAGGTATGCATTTGATATGGTCACTTGGGGCTCACCTAGTGAACAACTAGCTTCACTAGCCCTTGTGAATGTGCATTTTCTTTTTTTACCTTATTAAATTCATGGAGCTATGGCTTTGATATGGTCCCTTGGGGATCACCTAGTGAACAACTAGCTTCACTAGCCCTTGTGAGTGTGCATTTTCTTTTTGCACCTTATTAAATTCATGGAGGTATGGCTTTGATATGGTCCCTCGGGGATCACCTAGTGAAAAACTAGCTTGACTAGCCCTTGTAAGCGTGTGTTTTCTTTTTTTCCTTATCATAGTCATGGGGGTATGACTTTGATATGGATATTTTTGGGCTCACCTAGTGGACAACTAGCTTCACTAGCTCTTGTGAGCGTGTGTTTTGTTTGCATAGTGGACAACTCATTCAACTTGTAAACCTTTTTGGACAAACAGACTAGACTCGGTCCACAGCCCATTGGACAACCAGTCGAAGGTTGATTTGTTGCATTTTTCTTTTTCATTTTCCTTTTTCTATTTTTGATGGAGTATGTTGGAAATCTAGTTATGGCTTCATATATCATCTACAAGTGTGTTCCTTTGTGCCTATGTTGGTTTTACATAGAATCTTGATCCTAGGGGCCTAGCCACCCTCTTGGTTATTGTCATCCTATCTTACTAACATTCATACATTTGAACCCCTCTTGATTGTGTGGTTGGCTACTTTAGTGTGAGTTTGAAGTAATTTCATCCTCTCACTAAAGTGGGGGCTAAATTAGTGTAAGAAAATGCATACCCTTGCATTTTCACACTTGTTTGAGCCCACCTTGCTTTGTTTATCCCTATTTATGTCTTAATTTTGGTCCTATTTGGCATCCACAATTCTAATAAATTATATATTTTCGTGGCTAATCCTACCATTTCCATCAAAGGTTAAATGATAATTTAATGATTTTTGTTGTGTCCCTAATTTTTGTACTAGGACTAAGACGCCACCTAGGATGTCTTTGTCCTCTAAAGGTCTTGGGACCACAATTTCAAATGCACCTTAAATGGGCCCCTTTTTGGAGTTTGTTCCCTAGGTTTCATGCCTCAAGACTAAGACGCCACCTAGGGCGTCATAGTCCTCCTTAAGTTATTTTTAGGATTTAATTTCAAATCTTGGCAATATTTAGCCTCCTTTAATTAATGAAAATGGTGCTGCCACAATAATGGTTTACAATTTTTGGGAGATCCTAATTTTTGTTGAAATCACATAATTTTAGAAAATATAATGATTTAAGCCTTGAAATATTAAATTTAAAGGATTCCAATCAAATATGGTTTTATCAAACCACCTTATACCAATCCCCCTTGGATAGAAGCCCTCTTTTTTTAAACCATACCTATAATGGAGTCTCCTTTACACTTGTCAAAATGCTAATAAAAAATCACTTTTGATTTACCTTTTGGGGGATCAAATCAATTCATTTAAAATTATTTTTTTTTGTAAGTTTTTATTCCTTATTATAAGCTTCCCAAAAAGTATAATTTTAATAAAATTTGATTTGATTATTATATTTATTTTTTATTTCTTGTGAATGTAGGTTTTTCACTGAAAATAAATATCTTTATTTTGCACATGTGGAAAAATAGAAAATTATCAAAAAAAAAATTGAAAAATATGAGTACACCAGATATTGAAGTCCTTGATCCAACAAAAAAATAAAAATTTAATTTCGATACATACAAAAAAAGTTATGCGTTATACGGTCCCACTATGTTTGAATTGTAATTGATTTGACTTTGAAACTTGATTAAAGAAAAAATATTCAATAAAAAAAATCTAACCAAGTGGAAGCACTAGATATCAAAGTTAAAAATCTAAATTCAAAATAATTATAATTTTATCCTTCATGGAATAAAAGTTATCTATTATACAGTGAGCGTCACTTTTTAAAAATGTTGCTTTCTGAAAAAAATTAGTTTTCGAGGGAGATGGAAAATGAAGTGAAATTTCATTCCAAAAATTTTGAAACAAATATATTTGGAATCTACAAATAAAATTTCATGAAACTCTGGTTTGCATCATCTTCAAATTCCTCACAGTTTAGCAGCTATAGGTGCTCAAAAGTGAAGATTTAGTTAAAAAAAATTATTTCAGTGTCCAGTTTGGCCAAAAATTGTAAACCACTATTGTGGGATCATATTAAAATTGTAAACCACTATTTTTTCATATTAAATTATTTCAGTGTCCAGTTTGGCCAAAAATTGTAAACCACTATTTTTTCATATGTTGGCTTGGTGTGGTGTAATTTCAGGATATTAAGCATAGAGAAGTATAAATACAAGGTTCTTTCATTCATTTTCATAACAAGAATTTTGTGAGAGAATTCCTAATAGAATAATTGCGATTCAGAAGAGAATTCAAGAGCAATTCATCAAGCATTCAGAGCCATCACAAGATTCAAGCATCATGTCAAAGATATTCTTACATCATGTGTGTTTTTGAGCTAACATTTGTGATGTAGGGTTTTGATTCAAACCAGCAATTCAAGTCAAGACCTATTAAGCATTCCTTTGATTCAAGATATACATTCAAGCTAGCCACTTCACACAAGTTTGCATATGTGGACACTAGAAATGGATGCTTCACTTGTCCACCAAAAATGGATACAAGGAGAGGGATCTGATTTCACAACATTCACATTACAGGAAACCTTAGAGATCTCAACCCAATGAAGGATGTGAGAGATCTGACTATAAGGTATCCTTGGAGATGATTGAGACAAGAAAGGGGTTCACTGGACCAAGTTTAAACTTGGAAAAGAAAATATGCTAGAAAACACAGTATGATATGCAAACAAATACTAAATGACGTAAAGAATGCCCTACAAATGCAAATAAAATAGAACAGAAAAGTAAAGATGTGAATGGTGTGCACCTAGAAACCTTAAAGAGATTGTAAATAGCTCTAAAATTCTGAAAATGTTGATTTTTAACCCTGGTGGGACTCATTCACCATTCTGGGCAAATTAGTCCCAATTCTGGAAAACTGTACCAAAGCAAGTTTAAGCCAAATGGGTATCCAAATCCACAAAAATATTTGAAAAATAGTTACATTTGGATTCATTCACCACTCTTGGAAAATGATTCCACTTTTACTTTTTTGGAAACTCGGAAGTGGAATTTATAGCTCTCAGTCTACTCAATCTATACCTCCAGGTGTCTGGATCCAAAACCCTAATTTTTGGGATTGTAAGTGACTTTTTATGAATATTTTGACCTTGCAAGTAGGGAGATCACTCCAACAAGTTTGAAGCCTATTCTTTAGTCATCTCCAAGCCTTCAAAGCACCTAGATCTACAATCACACAAAGAGAGAGTAAAACATGTTGATTGTTATGGAATAGGGGTTTGCCTTGGTCAAACCCCTTTTAGGTAATTAAACCAAAATGATGGAATAAGATAATGAAGCATGAACATGAGATAATGCAATTAGAAAGTTTCCATGATGATAGATCTTGAATTTCTGTAATAATTGGTGAAGAATTCTACCCTTGAATGCCTTAGAAATTATCTTGGAAGTTATATTGATAACCTTGTGAAGATTTGGAGTGCCTAACTCTTGAGTACTTGACTTGACAACTTGTAGGCTTGATATTTCTTGGTTGAAATGTGGATTTGAGAGCTCTCTTATATAGGCAAGTCACTCAAATGACCGTTATTTCGATCCCCAAGGTCAACATATATCGAAATTTGAGTTAGAACTGCACTTTTCTTGCTCAATTTTGAAAAAGTCCCCAAAAGGGACTCATTTTCCACCCTTGGCAAATGGGTCCCACATAAGGGGACTCATTCGCCCAAGGTGGTAAATGAGTCCCACCTTAAGGTTTTTGAGGTGGCTCTTCAAGATTTCAGGGTTTTAAAGTGTTTTTGTTATGATATTAGCCAAAATATGCCTCGAGATGCAAAAATAAGGGGCCTAGGGGTAGGTATTAATGATGATATAAAGGGTGATTAGGGCTAGGGACACAAATTTTAATGTGAAAGTGTGGTTAAATACACTCTATAACATTAAAATGAGGCCATCATAGCCTAGAAAGGCACAAGATCCAATGTGAATGTAAAACACATTACAACAGTAGATTAGGTCCACTTGATTCACAAGCCTCCCAAATTTAATGTGAATATGCAAATAAATAAATTTTAAAACATTAAATTAGGGAAAACTTAAGTTAATTTAGCTTAAAACGGTCCCAAGACCTAATGTGGATGTGTAAAACACCTCACAACACTAGATCAAGGCAACATTAAGTCCCATTTATTGTTAATTATTCCCAAATCAAGCAAGGAATAGGCGTACTTTTTCGGTGACTCCATTTATCCGGGGGCCCACTTTAGTGATAGGATGAACTTGCTTCAAACTCACACTAAAGTATACATTCAAGAGGGGTCCAAGTATACCAATGTGAATTGTCTAGGATAACAAAGATCAAGGAAATGGTCAAGCCCCCATGATCCAAGATCCTAAGTCAAACTGACATAAGCACAAAAGGACACACACAAGGTGTATAATATGTAGTAAAACAAGATACGCAATCATGCGATGTCAAGAACTAAAAGAAAGGAAAAATAAGTAAAAATAAAAATGAGATGGATCAAGCCTCGACCATTTGTCCAACACGATGTGGATCAGATCTAAGTTGTTTTTCCAAAAATTCATACTCACTCTGAGGCAACAAAACTCTTAGTTGTTCGCCGGGTGAGAAGTCCTTAAAGGTGAGAAACATACACTCATGGTTGGTATGCACTCACACACACACAAGTGGCTATGGGGAGAGTCATGCCATGGATTGGGCTTCCCGCTTGAACCATACCAAAGTTATACCTCCTGATAACTTTAATAAGGTGCCACACAAAAAATGATCTTCATGCTCCATGAGGCAAGCAAAACTTCGTATGCTTGAAACTCATAGACATTATAAATGCAAAATAGTGCAAGGAATGTTCAAAGTATTTTTCTTAGTTCGTGCAAGGTCTCATCTTAGGGAACATTGTGCCTAATATTTCCAAGAGAGGAAAATTCAAAGAAATATCACACTCTTGGAGGAAATCAAGCCCAATGACACCACCAAGAAAAGGACACATCACAAGAAGAAAGAAAATCGCACAATAAAATATAAGTGTCGATGTATGCCCCCACTTTAAAGTGGTTTCTAACACCATTACTGTGAGCAATTTCTTTAAAGTAGAAGAAGACACAAGAGATTCTTCAAAAATTCCTACGGAAAGTCATATGTTTCCAATAAGCTACATCGTGAATAAGTATGTCGCATGCAAGTCAACTTAAGGCATGTCGTCCACATCCCAAGCTTGCTCTTATATTTACATGAAAGGTGGTCAACTAGCCAAAAGAGATAATGACAAGTGACATACAAGAACAAGGCTATCTAAACCCTTATGCCCACTTAGTGCAGGACAAGGATGAGCCAAAATGATTGATGAGAAACTTGCTAGAGTGAAAATTAGTATCAAGTAGAGGAATGAGGTGCTCCCACATAAAGAAGAGCACCAAACTCCTTAAGATGTTGGAATTTACTACTCAAAGCCTCACATTCATTAGTAGCATGGCCATGAACTCTATGATATCCACAAAATAGATTTTTGTAATAAAATTTCTTTTGAGTTCTTGGAGGGAGAGATATCAAGTGATCTTGGAGGAGCCTCAACAAGATACCCTCTTGATCAATAATAGAAGGTGTTCATGTAGTTTGCAGCAAAGATATTTCATGCTTAGTACAAGATGGCATACCTACGCAAGACTCTTTAGATTGCGAGATTTTGTTCTCTCCTTTACAAGAGGGTGTAAAATCTAACAAGCTCAAATCGTTAGTGTTTTTCAAGATGACATTGACATTAAGCGAATATTTCTTTGTTTGTTTCATTTCTTGCAAAGGATAACCATCAAGGCCACTAGTTTTTATCAGTTCATGATACTTTATTGTTAAAGTTGGCTTAGAAAAATCTTTTGTGAGAGTGTTGATGTTAAGTGAAGGCTTGTTTATTTCTATCAAAGGACAATAATGAATACCATGAGTTGTTTCTTGCATGTTAGGCTCGATGGGGACATGGATACCTTGTTCTCTAGCACCACATCCTTTTCCATTATATCCAAGTTGTTTCATAAGCTCATAACCTTTTCCATAAATTTTCTTCATCTCTTTTGGATTCAATGGTTGTTCATAATCAGCTTCATCAAAGGTTGTGTAATTTTATGTTTTTTTTACATTCTAAAGTGGTTGAGGTGGATGCTTTCGAAGGGTCTTCTAATTTTTGTGTTGACATTACTACTTTTTCTTTTTCACGCTTCTTTATTATGATCTTTGGTTTCCCATCAAAGCTAGGTGTGAAATCCAAGGAACCCCAATCATCATCCAATAGCTTCATGACTTCCTCAATATGTTTTGCTTTTTGTTGCAAGCACGGGCTCCACTTGTCTAGTTGGTGTCAATGTTGCTAAAGGATTTTCCTTTGTTTTCTCAATCTTTAGACAACTGTTTGTGTCAAGGCCTACTTTGAGTGTGTACACTTTATTTTTGTAGATGTATTTCATTTTACGATGAAGAGTAGAAGGCACCACATTCATTGCATGAATCCATGGTCTTCCTAAGAGAATATTATATGAGATATCATGTGGGATAACATGGATCGGTGTTTCCAATGTGGCATTCCCAACTGTAATAGGCAAAGTGATCACACCAAGCAGTTGTTTTGTTGCATTGTCAAATCCCTTAATAGATAAAGAGTCTAGTTGAATGTTTGCTTTATCCACACTAAGCCTATCCAAAAGACTTACGGGTGATCCCACAATATTGGTTTACAATTTTTGGCCAAACTAAACACTCAAATAAAAAAATTTAACTAAATCTTCACTTTCGGCCACCTATAGTGGCTAAACCGTGAGGAATTTGAAGATGATGCAAACTAGAGTTTCGTGACATTTTGTCTGTAGATTCTAAATATATTTTTTTCAAAAATTTTGGAATCAAATTGCACTTATTTTTCCATCTCCCTCAAAAACTAGTTTTTTTCATAAAATAGCATTTTTAAAAAGTGGCACTCACCGTATAACGCATAACTTTTTTTCCATGAAGGATAAAATTCTAATTCTTTTGAATTTAAATTTGTAACTCTAATATCTAGTGCTTCCACTTGGTTAGATATTTTTTTATTGAATTATTTTCTTTAATCAAGTTTTCACGTCAAACCAATTACAATTCAGACATAGTGCAACCGTATAACGCATAACTTTTTTTGTATGTTTCAAAATTATTTTATTTTTATTTTTTTGGATCAAGGACTTCAATATCTGGTGCACTCATAATTTTTCAATAAAAAAATTGATAATCTGCTACTTTTCCACATGTGCAGAACAAAGAGCTTGATTTTCAGTGAAAAACCTATGTTTAATAAAACTAAAAAAACAAATACATAATAAAACCAAAACATATTAAAATTATATTCGTTGGATAGCTTGTTCTAAGGACTACTTTATTCCAGTTGGTTATGTGAAGTCTCCACCATTTTCATCTTCAACCCAAGCTCCGAAGTGCAAAAATTTTGATTGTTTTTTGTGAACAAGGTCAAAAATCAAGGAAAAGGGGGGTTCACTCAAACCAAGGGGGTTCGAGTGAACCCCTAGGGGTTCAATCAAACCTGGGTTTGCTTGAACCCGGGTTCAATCGAACCCCCTTCCAAAAAGGGTTTCCATTTTCTTTTTTGGTTGATTGGTTCATACATGCATTAAATGGGTTTGCTCAAACCCTGGTTCGAGCGAACCCTCTTTTGGTTCGTTTGAACCCCTAGAATGAAAATTTTTGGCATGGGGTTATTTTTTACAAGTTTTCCTTCCTAATTTGAATTATAAACCACTTTTGTGGGTTTACCCTTACACTACACACATTAAGGGTTGAGCCATTATCAACGAGGGTTCTCTTTATCCCTTTTCTTTTGTATTGAGCTATGATCATGAAAGCATCATTTTTTTTTTGCACTTTCAAAGAGGGGAGTTCACTTTGGTGGAAAACAATGTCAACGTTTATTCCTTGAACCATGGTTGCTATGTCATTAACTTGTGCATTAGAATGGATAGGAACTTGTTGTAATGTTATTTGAAGCATAGTGTGATAATTAGGTGAATTCTGAATTAAATCCCATAGGGATATCTTTGTAGGAGTATTCTTAAGTTGTTCAACAAGATCATACTCCTTCCGACTATGCGAAGTTAAACGAGGAGGATCAGGTAAGATAGGATTAGGAAAAGGTAATGTTGTTGGGGTTGGTTGTCTTGGTTGTAAATTATGTCTAGTGTTATATGTATGAGCAACAGTATTATGACTCGGTTGTTGCGACACATTATTTTTAGGTGGGTAAAGGATAAGTTCGGGTTTGTTTTGATTTTTCATTTTGTGTGAAGGGGGTAAAGGATGAGTTGAGGTTGAATAATATTAATGTCCCTTAGTGAAGGAGAGTCTAATGTTACTTCATCATCTTCATCTAAGGGCATAATATCATTATTGTCAATGCTTTCCTTTTGTTGCACCATGATATCCTATCTAGAAAGAGAGTTTTTAGGAGAATAAAAAACTAGATGTTCATGATATTAAGAGGTTGGTTCTTCTAAAATTACTTCATCTCAAGTAAGGGAGTTATCAATGGTTGGATTTTCTTGTTTATCGATAGTGGGGAGATTAGGGAAGACTCTATTTTATTTTCATTTTTCTCTAAGGTCTCATTCTCTTGTGTCATACTATCTACCCTAGTAGGAGAGCTTGTAATATGTTAATCCTTGGTTAGATTTTGTAAAGAAGCTTCATCACAAGTAGGGGAGGCATCAAGAGAAGGAAAACTATGATTTTCATGCTTACCAAATAGATCTTCCCAAATGGTGGGAGCGTTAGAGAAGGGAGGAGCAAGATTATCATGACTCTTAATAGGTATATCTTCTAACCCAAACCTATCCTCTTTGCATCGAGGAGGGATATTAGGAGGAAAATTTTGATTTTCATGGCTATCTATGATATCATCTTCTTTCGCTAAAAAATTCTCACAAGAAAGGGATGCATGGAGATTAGGCAAAGTGATGTTTAGAAAATTTTCTTTAATTTCATCTTCTTGTTTTCCAATATCTTCCAAAGGGGAATGAGGAGAGGGACAATCAAGAGCCTCAATGCTTCTATATGCTTTTACCAAGATACCTTCATCACTAATAGGAGAGGTATCGGGAGAAGAAAAAGTATGATTGTTATGATTGTCAACACTACCATCCTCACCAATTGGCAATGTAATATTAAGGATTGTGTCAATGGTTTGATACACTTGCTCTAGGATGCTCTCATAATTATGAAAGATAGTAGAATGATGGCTAACATGCTTCTTAATGACCTCATTTTGTAATCTAAATTGTACTCATAAGAGGGGATATTGTACTTATGCAATCCATTTTTAACCATATCAAAGCCACATCTCTTGAAAGAAAACATGCAATGCAATTACCTAAAGTGAAATGTTTAAATGCAATTACATGAAAAAGTAAAGAAAGTGCAATGCAATTACCTAAAGTGAAATGTTTAAATGCAATTTTCAAATGTGAAACAAGGTAATTTTTTTATTACATTCACTAGTGCACAAACAACAATATATGACTAAATAAACTACTAAAAATTGCATATAAATGACTAATTTTGGTCACATGACCATTAGTAGTTTATTGCTGGTCATTTATAACACGACCAAATTTATGACTAAACTATTTTAGTCATTAAATTAGTCATTGATTTGGTCATTAATTTGATCATTGATTTAGTCATTAATTTAGTCATTAATTTAGTCATTGATTTAGTCGTTAATTTAGTCATTGATTTAGTCATTGATTGTTATTAACTTGTCATTTATTTAGTCATGGTAGTGATTTATTTAGTCATATATTTAGTCATTAATTTAGTCATATGTTTAATCATTAATTTAGTCATTAATTGTTGTTAACTGGTCATTTATTTAGTCAAGGTAGTCATTTATTTAATCATATATTTAGTCATTACTTTAGGCATATATTTAGTCATTACTTTAGTCATTTATGTAGTCATTATTTGTCATATATTTGATTATTTAGTCATTTAGTCGTATTTAGACATTAATTTAATCATTACTTTAGTCATATAGTTAGTCATTAATTCAGTCATTTTATTTACTAGTTTCATTAATTGGTAGTAAATATAATCACAAAATAAATAATTTATTAAATACCATAAATTTTATAATGCAAAACCAATATAATATTAAATTTGAACTAAAACATAAAAGTAAATAAAAATATTATATATGCGTACAAGATACAACATACTAGAATTAAAAGATTGATTCAACATCATGATAAATAAAGGTAATCTACAATAAAAAAATTTAATGCAAATATATATCAATATATATATATCAAATTATAAGATGTCAAAGATGTCTAAGAGTATATATGTAAATATAATAAAAAATGTCAAAGTTGTCTAAGAGTTTTCAAGTTTTTCAAATACACCATGATAATTAAGATCCCTAAACAACATATTCAAAATACTGCATAAAGTAGTGAGCCAAGATGTCTAGCAACTAGTACATGATAAATATGTTCAACTATGTCATTTTTTGCAAATATTTTAATGGCCACTGTGTGAAGGTTCCCTCTTTCTCTTTCAGACGAACAACTCCATCTATTTTGTCTCCATAAACAAGGGGTATGTTACTTGTGACCTTTAAAATGTTTACATTTGCATCCATTGTTCCTTTCAAGTTGACTCCATGTACAATAGATAGGGAGTGAATCCGCCCAATGCCCACAACATCACCATCTAATGGATCCAACACCTTCACTTTATCTCCTTCTTTGAGTTTATCAATACATTCCTACAAAAAGAAAAAAATAACACATTATAACATAAACTTACATAAAGGATTCCAACAAATAACACAGTATCCATGTTCCTACTAAACTTGCATAAAGGCTTCCAACAAATTTTTATGCATGAATAACATAAACTAATAAACTTGTATAGTTTTCTCTTTAGATTACAACAGCGACATGCAGCTCAATCAATATCTCATTCAGACAAATAAAAAATTGTAAGATTTAATATTTAATACCATAGAACACAGAAAATATGATAAAATGTGTTCACTGAGGTCATCACAAAACTCACCGTGTTTGGAGAAGCAAGCTGCTTTCCACTCAACATACTAGTAGCTGATCTTTTTACAAACCCATTTTCATAACCTACTTGTGCATACACATCAGCAATTTAAATATCAACAAGCATTCCATATTAACTATTGTTCAATAACCTTATTGCAAACCTTCCTTATAACATAGAAAACAAGAGAAAATTACAAAACATACATTTCTACCAAGGTGTGAGGAGTCAAAAACTAGGAAAAAAGAATTTTTTATCCAAAACCTGTGGATGATAGTTAATTTTTGTTCAAAATTTCAATTCAGCTTATAAACTCGAAGTTAACATTTTGACAAAATGATTTGACAAGGCATAGGGTTGGTTTCCATCCACACATAAGGAGATTCATAAAAAATGATGCACAAGGCAACCAAAAATAAATCCAAAGCATGACATTCAACTTATATTATATTTGATCTATAACAATCCTTGGAAGATATGTTGAGTTTTTATTATGTTCAAAATTTGCACTTCATCCATGTTCCTACTAAACTTGCATAAAGGCTTCCAACAAATTTTTATGCATGAATAACATAAACTAATAAACTTGTATAGTTTTCTCTTTAGATTACAGCAGCTACATGCAGCTCAATCAATATCTCAATACCATAGAACACAGAAAATACAATAAAATGTGTTCATTGAGGTCATCACAGAACTCACCATGTTTGGAGAAGCAAGTTGATTTCCACTCAACATACTAGCAGTTGATCTTTTTACAAACCCATTCTCATCAGCCTACTTGTGCAAAACAAAATTCATCTTCAATTAATGTGGAAGCATAGACAAGGCACGTAAACTATTTGACAGAATGCCTCAGAGAGACATTATCTCATGGAATGCAATGATTGCAGGATATGCACAAAATATATTTTTTTTAAAAAAAATAGAAACTTTCAAGCAAATGCTATTGGCAGGTGCAAAAGACCACAAATTTTTCTAGCATTCTCCCTCCCTACCTATGCCAAAATAGGAGCATTGGAACAGGGTATGGACATCCATTAAAGCATAAAGAAAAGAGGAATTTTATCAGCTGTTCCAGTTGCAACTGCCCTGGTGGACATTATGCAAAATGTGGAAGCATAGAAAAGGCACGTTCACTATTTGACAAAATGATCCAAAGATATGTCATCTCATCAAATGCAATGATTTCAGGATATGCACAACATGGAATTTCCAAAGATGCTCTCAAAATATTTGAACTAATTAAGCACTCTAGAACATAACTTGACATTGTAAAGTTTCCTAATGTTGGTGCATCACTAATTCCACTGCCCACCATGGCAGTCATGTCCTCCTGCTTTAGCTCTCCAATAAATATCAGCTTGTCTTCATATCTTTCATTATTTATTATTATGCATGTATACAAAATGTGGTGCGAGAGACAAGACATAGGAACAAAAGGTTTGACAGATGGACAAACCTTCAACTGTAAGAATATTTTTCCTCAAGAATTTTTATGCCACATAATTATTACTTATAAATTATCCGCATATATACAACAATGGCCACGCATGCCTAGCATAAGAAGAAGAAAGTTAATACAATACGAGCAAGTTGTATAGGGTTACTGTTTTCAATATTATACTTGTCTTAGAAAAGTTGAAGTGGCATGGTAGTTGTTTGCAGGAGGTTCTATGTGAGATAAGTCAATAATGGGGTGAGGGAGAATTGATCAGACTTTAGAAGTGATTATAAGACTTAGTAGCAGGGATGTAATTTTTGAAAGATTTGCAACACAGATGACCTTAATTGGCTGATTAGAAAAGATAGAAAGTTCATTAGTTCAGAAGTGAGGCCCAAGTGGTTACTACGCCATATTGTTGGCTTGTTTATTTCATTGACCTTTTCCTCAAGATTAATTGTCTGATTAGTGATTATTTTGACTACTTCAGACTCTATGCTTGTTGTTGTCTTCTCTAAGCACTTACATAGAGACATTTAAATTTACAATAGATTATGTCTCCTTCAATAGATCTAGAAAAATAAGTATGGTATTTCTTCTATTGTTCATAGCTTTAGTAATTTGAGCACCCAACACCAAGAAATTAGCGTGAAGTGACCTTTTGAACTGACAACATTTAGGACACTAATACAAGCATAAGAAATGACCCAATGACGTTGTTAGAATGGAATTAGTGTCAAGAACATTATCTTCTAACTGATTCCATTTAAGGCCCTGATTGGAGTGACTGAACATTTATTTTCTTTGGTTGATATTAAAGGTCTTTCATAAAATGATGGGTTGTTTCTTGACTATTGCAATTCTTAAATGTTAATTATTTCTAATACTCACAAATTTATGTTGTTTTATTAAATATATGAAAGAATGTTTGATTTTTCTAATTGAAAATGTGTAATATTTATTTTTTAAATATTATCTTGCCTATTGATAATGGAGCCTAATTATATTCCTAATTCAAAGTTTTTGTTTTAGTTATGTTTCAATTACTGTCAGTGAATGCATATTTGTTAAATGGTCTATCATTAGATCTCATGTATTACACAATGGTATCAAAAAAATGGACCAATTTTTTCAATAATGAACCTTCCACACCTATTCGGCGTACCCATTGCACACCAAGGTGCAATTGCTAGTAAATACAGGTTAAATGGTCCTATGATGATTTTGGATACTATAATAGATATTTCTTGATTTGATTAGAGACCAACCCCAAGTAATGAGATTTCAGTGGTTTCACTTTTGCTTTCATAAAAAACTCATGGTATTTTTTATGTATCCATTGTTGATTTTCAAAAAGGTGTGGTGCCACCACTTGATATGCATCTGTAGATCTAGGGCCCCCCTCAATAGCTAGTTTTGGTCTTTTTTTGGCTTATTCATCCCTTGTGATCTCTTGTTCTTTAGATGGTTTTCCTTATTGCAGCCCTCTTGTAATTAATAGGAATAAAACACTTTTACTTGCATTTATTTCTCTATTTCCAAGATCTTACTCTCATTATTGCTCAAGCAGTGGGCTCTTCCCTTCACTTGTGTGTTCTTTGATCTGTAAAAATTGGTGGGCATTCCACACACTTCTCGTCAATAATGAATTTGTTTATAGCTGTTTTGCAGCAATCCCAATGACTCAATATTCAAAAGCTACTTAAGAAAAAAGGATGGAATATCAGTCCTCACACTATAAACCATCCTACAACAATAAAGCTCTATCTAGCATGCTCCACAACAAGGATTCAATTTACTAACTTAAGGAATACTCTGAAACAATTCGTGCAGTTAAGAGAACCCATAATACAGTTATTGAACCTGGAGAAACCCACCATGGGAAGAAAACTCTAGTGTAAAAAATCCATTATGATGCTTCTAGACTTAAAATTTTACACCCTTCTATGTTCAAGTGTTGTAGTTGTGATAGGTTGCCAATGAATCGGGAAGGCTATTTAAATCTATACACCCTACCATGTTCAAGTGTTGCAGCTGTGACAGGTTGCCAATGGAATCAAGGAGCTTATTTAAACATCCACACCCTTCTATGTTCAAGTGTTGCAGCTGTGACAGGTTGCCAAACGAATCGAGGAGCTTATTTAAATGTCCACACCCTTCTATGTTCAAGTGTTGTGTTGCGGCTGTGACAGGTTGCTAATGAAATCAAGGAGGTGATTTTAAATTGTGACAATATTTTATTTTTAAGTGTTGCAGTTGTGATAGATTGTCAACAAAATCAAGGAGGTTATTTAAACCTTTAAAATTTCCTATTATATTCAAGTGTTGCAGCAATGAGAGGTTGACAATGGAATTGGGGAGGTTATTTAAACCTCTGCAACTTTCTATTTTCAAGTGCTGCAGATGTGACAGGTTTCCAATGGAATCAAGAAGGTTATTTAAACCTCTACAATCTTCTATGTTCAAGTGTTGCAGTTGTGATAGGTTGCCAATAGACTCAAGGGGGTTATTTAAACTTTTACACATTTCTATGTTGAAGTGCTACAGTTGTGACAGGTTGTCAGTGGAATGAGGGAAGTTATTTAAATCTATAGATCCTACCATGTTCAAGTGTTGTAGTTGTGACAGGTTGCTAATGGAATCAGGAAGGTTATTTAAATGTTCACACCCTTCTATGTTCAAGGTCGCAGTTGTGACAGGTTGCCAATGGAATCAAGGAGGTTATTTAAACCATGACAATATTTTAGTTTCGAATGCTGCAGCTGCAATAGATTGTCAATAGAATCAAGAAGGTTATTTAAACCTTTGAAACTTCCTATTATGTTCAAGTTCTACATTTGTGATAGGTTGACAATGGAATCAGGGAGGTTATTTAAACCTCTACAACTTACTATTTTCAAGTATTGCAGACATGATAGGTTGCCAGTGGAATAAGGAAGGTTATTTAAACCTCTACAATCTTCTATGATCAAGTGTTGCAGCTGCGACAGGTTGCCAATAGAATCAAGGAGGTTATTTAAACTTTTACACCCTTCTATGCTCAAGTGTTGTAGCTGCGACAGGTTGCCAATAGAATCAAGGAGGTTATTTAAACTTTTACACCCTTTTATGCTCAAGTGTTGCAACTGTGACAACTTTCCAATGGAATTAGGGAGCTTATTTAAACCTCCAACTCTATTATATTCCAATGTTGCAGCTATGATAGGGAGTTAATGGAATCAATTTCAGATTGGGTTCTAGGTGCATGCAGTCATGCAGGTTTAGTGGATGAGGGCTGCACATACTTCACACATCAATAACCCTTAATGCATTACAATTTACATAAATAGTTGATCATTAGGTGTGCATGGTTGACCTTTGTGCCCGTGTTGGCTATATTGAGGACACCCTAAACATTATTACTAGGATGCTAGTTAAATCTGTGGTACATGTGGATCATATATGAATATAGGCTGAGTATTTCCAGCAACACTACTTTTTTAGTTGGATCCTAAAAATATTGCAACTTATGTTCTTCTCTAAAACATCTATATCATAAATAACTCAAGTTTCATGAAGAGAGTGTAGTCTCTTCTTTTTTTGGAACATAAGAACATTATAATCAAATGTCACTGATACTAGACTGAATCATGATTGGATATTGGAATAAATTATATTAAGAATAAGAATTCTTGACTATGGAAATCATGTGTTACAATTAAACCAAGCCTGCTAGAGTTATTATATATTCATATTAAATAACATACTAGAAAAACAAAAATATTGCATGTTTGTTGAATTGGCCACAGTTTATCTTCCAAAGTTTGTGGGTTCCACCAAGGAACTCTCAATCACCAATAATCAAAGAAAACATTTTGATGTTGTATTATTTTCAAAGTTTTCCCATTTATCACTTTATAGAAGATGTTTTCAGTGGGAAATGGTGCAAATAGATGTATTCAAAAATAAAGAAGACAGAGAAAAGTGCTTTGGAAAAAAGATGCACCAACAAATATGGTGAAAGGGAAAATATAGTTGCAACTATACAGTTTCCTAAATCATTAGAAATTACCATGGATACATCCATTGCAAAATATGCATAATACAAAACCTTTTGTATGCTATACAAAATGCATCCCTTTTATTTGCAACCCAAACATACAGCTATTGATACCCTATAATACATTTGGAGCAAAATAGATCTGAAAAATGGCTTTGCAAACAACCGTTTGAAAGAATAGCAAACTAGTAAATATAGATCCATCATGTCTTAGAATCTAGCAACTTATGGGAGCCTCGATATTGTGAAATCATTGAAGATTTGACGAAACCCACAACACCTATATGTTGAGCATGTAGGATTTTGTAGTGCAGATAAATTTTCCATAGAGCTTCACTCTCCAATGCTTTAAATTTATATTTCTCTATCTGGGCTATTCATTGCATTCAATTGTCTAGGATTTCCAGACCTCCCTAATTCTTTGGAAGAGTGCATACACTCCAAGCTTCCAATGTGGGCTCTTTCATCCCTTCTTGCTTGACCCAAAGAAGGCTTGAAAGCTCGTAAAATGGTTTTCTATCATTTTATAGGCCGAGGGAAAAGTCAGGACAAAGAGTACAAGTGCCCTACTGCTAACTTATGTGATTGCATACAGTTGTAACTTTTTAAGCAAATGGAAGGTTGATTCTATTCAGGAATCACGACTTGTCAAAAATCCCTTATATAAGCTATAATTAGTTTAATTTTGCCTGGTTTTATGATTTATAAGTTTTGAGTTATAGTTTGACCATGCTAAAAAACTGTCCTGATCAAATGATCATAACCTCAGTTTTTCCTTCACTCATCACTGCTCCAGCATTTTTGCCAAAGTTATCCAAGCACTACCTTTGACTGATTGCTGCATAAGCCCAGGAGAAGTTTTCCAAATGTTGAAGTGAAACGCCTCTAATTTTTCCTTGTACTTTTCTGACCTCCAGGAGATAAATTGATATATCAACAACGATTACTTTTAGGTAACAATTAGGTAACAAGAAATCAACCCTCATAGATAGACCTTTGTAGGTGGATAGGATCTAAAGTTTTTCCATTGGCACCAAAACCTATGGCAGCTTGGAAAAGAGAGTTGCTACAGCCTTGTGGAAGAAATTACCAAACTGTTCAAAATGAAATCTATTTCAATCATGTCTATAATAACCGCCCTTGATTATTTTTGAATATTTTCAATTGAAATGGGATACAAAGCAGTATCCTTTCCACTTTTTGATCACCTAGTTCCTAAGATGGGCAAGGTGAGAGCATATGGTGTTCAAAACTATACAATTAACATGAATGCTTGCAACTGAAAGGAAATGCACTTGAAGGCTAGCCAGCCAAACTCACTTATTCAGTTGAGTGCTTATGCAACTGAAAAAAAAAACACTACATGCTTATTCATCGGAGTGTGATGGCAAAGTAACCACTTATTTGGTGGTTAAACAAAAAGTACTTCCACTTATGTAGTGGGTAAGAAAATTACAATTAAACCACTTGTTCAGTGGGGTAAGAAAATCTAAAACCCTTCCACTTATTCGGTGGGGTGAGTTTATAAATCATTGAGCATATGCCAAACCCACTAATAGTTCTACCATCCGATGTTTTACAATGGTATATCAGAAGTTATGCTAGTTTGGTGACTATATAAGGAGACCATTTAGACTTGGGGACATTTAATTGTTCTTAAATTGTGTAGTTGCTTTAATGTTGTCTTCTACTCTAATAAGGACACCTCTTCAAAGTTGTCAAGCCTTTTGGAAAACTATTTACTTGAAAAGGTTCATATAAGCACGACAGAGGGGCAACAACCACTAAAGTGATTTATTTTGAAAATAAACTTGAATAATGTGTTGAATTTGTAGTTCATCTTTTGCAAGAATTTCATTAAGGTCCCTTAGGGCTAAAACCCTTTATGATTTGTTCTTTCTCATGAATTTGAAATAGAATTTTGAAGGCTTATCCCTCTCTGCAATCCAATACACACTATGTCTAATTCTAGCTACTTATACTATGTACTCATAAAAATAGTTGAGTTGAGGTTCTAACTCATTATCTGCTAACTGCTTTTGATTCATTGCAAGGGTTACCTATTTCCAAATTCTTTGTAGCCTGCTAGAGCTTGAGGTGGACTTTAAGACTCTAGCTCCTGCTGTAAGAGTCTTGGCTTTACAGTGTACACTGAATGGAAAAGTCTAACCAAAATATCCATCCTTCATCCCCATTTGGAGGCATAAGTATCCAAATTCTAGTCATGGCCTTCTAAAAAATTTCATTTTTATGTAAAACTAAATAAGGAGATCATTCAGATTTGGGAACATCTAATTCTTCTTAGATTTCATACTTGTTGTAAGGTCATCTTCTATGCTAATACGTACACCTCTTCAAAGTTGTTGAACCTTTTGGGAAACTACTTACTTTAAAAGGTCCATATAAGCATATGACTGAGTGGCAATAGCCACTAAATTGAATATTTTCAAAAATAATCTAGAATAATGTGTCAAATTCATAGTTCATCTTTTGCATGAATTCCATTAAGGTTCCTTAGGGATAACTCTCTTTCTAATTTTTTCTTCCTCTTTTAGGAACTAGAGAATTTTGAAGGGCAATCCCTTGCTGCAATCTAAAGCACATTGTGCCTGATTCTAACTCATTTTGTCATGTACTCATAAAGATAGTTGAGTTGAGATTCTAACTTATAAGTTGCTCTCTGCTTTGATTCATTGGAGGGGTCATTTGTTTCCAAATCCTTTCTAGCATGCTGGAGATTGAGGTGGGCTCCAAGGCTCTAGCCATAAGACTCTTGGCTTTACACATAATTTCTAACTCCAACCAAAGTATTTGTTCTTAATCCCCATTTGGAGGCCTAATTATCCAAACTGTACTGACGTTCTTCTGACTCAATAGAGATACATTTTATTGAAGGAAGAGTTTGAATCACCTTGAACATCAGACTCTAAAATTATATGTAGAAATTGTTTTGTGGTCTGATCCAGTAACTCTCTACAAGCACTGAGCATATACCCTAAGAAAAATGTAGCAGCAAATGGAACAAAATCTTTCAAGGCTAATTGGTTATGTTTTTAATGTATAGATCAAGTATATACCATCCAGCCAAATCAGTCTCCTTCTTGCCCCAATCAACTCAGAAATATGCAGAGTCCACCCTTAGTTACTCGAAGCTTCACTTTTTATTAGGTTGAAGGGTTGTGGACTCCAGCTATTTAATGTGGAAATTGTTGCATTTATATATTTTGATATTTCTAAAATACATGTTTATTTTATTGTGTAATCTACATTTTGAATTAGTATCATAATAGCATTCCATTTACATGGCATTGACATGGTGTGGTAAAAGTGTAAATGGAATTCAATTACGTGGGTTTAAATTAGATATAACTTGGGAAACTAAAAAAATGTTAATAATGTTTATAGAAATAGAGAACTTTGATTTTGTTATTTCAAGCCAAATATAATTCTTAGAGATTATAAACATAACACATAAATTTTTTCCAATTATGAGAATTGGGTTTGAAAAAACTATTTTACAGGCAGTTCGATTTTGTCTTCCTAACACTCATTAGGGTATTAACTAAAAGAAAAACCCTCATGAATATTAAAGGTACTGTATTTTCAGTCCACGAAAATGAATTGTAATGCTTTTGGTAGAAAACTGAGAAGATTAATTATACAAAAATCTACTCAGTTTTCTACCAGAAGCATTACAATTCAAACATTGAATATGTATAAACTATAATTTTAATTACAAAGAAAATTTAAAATTCTCTAGCCTTCACCCTAAACTAAAAATTTCGAGTCTTCCTATACTTGTGGTTTTCTTCCCCTAATTTCAAAATGAAACAAAAAGGTTAGAAATAAATAAAAAAGTTCAAAACCACTTTTTGAAAAACTCAGGACATGCATGGCAGATGTGGCAAGTTATGATTACTTGGGATTACTTTCAAGTTTTTAAGTGTAATATTAAAAGTCTTTGATTTGGCCAAAAAGTTGTAACTGTGGTGATACTAGTTTGACATTTTCATGATGAAATAGGAAATCACTGCAGTTTCAGATGTATGGGTTTGCTCCTTTATGCCTTAAATAATTAAATTTCCTACCTCAGCTAGCAAAAGTGATTTCAGGCAATCAACACTGCCTTTTTGGGTGTACTTGGTTGGAAGACTAATATTTATTTCAGTTCTACCCTCTGTGGTCTGCTACAGCCAGCAACTTCAATTTTAGTTATGTAATTGTTGTTATATCTAAAGCTTGGAAGTTCTGGAATATTATTTTCAAAGGAAATACATGAAAAAGGAAATGTAATTTTGTAGGGTTGTATACAAAGTTACTAACACTGTCTAGAAAATTGGAATTTTTGTCTGAGGGTTTGCCACATTTCAAAAAATCATATGCAGAATCTCATGGAGAAATTTAATATCATGGATGAACCCCTAGTTTATTAGTGCCATTTGGTTAATAAGATTATGGTGATTGAAACTGAGTTAATTGCATTCAATGAGTTTATTTTCCCTTTGCATGATTTGGGTATAAAATAATAGATTGATTGATCATGTACTAGTTACAAAACAATTATATTTGTGCAGGTTGGTATACCTTCTGATTGAGAGTAGTACATACACAGACTTGGTAGAACCAGACACAAAGGTAAAGAGGGTCAGGGTATTTTGTTGCTTGCCCCATGGGAGGAGTATTTTCTAAAAACTATGAACGATTTACCCATTACAAAGGCACCAACACCTACTATAGATTCAGAAATGAATATGAAGGTGAGTCATTGAAAATTCAAAACTATTCCATAATGCATTTTAGTAGTAGATAAAAATAGGCTATTGATGTTGAATTTGGAGAAAGAGTTTTGCTTGATGGTCACTGTTTAAAGTTAAAATCTACCTTACTGGAAATGCCAACCACTCTACCCTGTGATTGACTTCGCCTATCTAGTACCATTCTGGAATCCTTACAGGTCAGTGCTTAGAAACATTTCTGGGGTGTTTCTACATGGAAACAGTGCATGGGGATTTCCTCAAAATTTTGGGAGGTCATGGGAGAGTGAAACATTTTACTTGTCTACCTCAAAATTTTGGTAGACAGGTAGTTTCAAACTACAATATATATGGTTGATACAATATAATCTACACAGGGAAATCCCTAGCTCTGTTAAGAGCTTCAACTATTGGATGTTTCTTAGAATAAATTGAATAATCTAACTCGTTCTTGGCATGGATTCATTAGCAACCTTATGAAGCTAAAGAGCTTGCAGCTTTACATGAATAGGCTCAATGGTGGGATTCCAACAAATATTGGGAAGATGAGCTCCTTGGAATGGCTTGATGCTTTGCACAATGCACTCACAGGACATATTCCTCAGAGTGTAGGGAATTTAAGTACGTTGAAATCTTTGCATTTAATGGATAATGATTTGTCTAATGAGATTCCTGCCAGTCTTGAAGGTCTAACTATGTTGAGTGATTTGTCTCTGTTAAATAATTCACTTCATGGAAAAATTCCTCATAAGCTTGGAAGTAACACCCAATTTTCCATTTTTGATTTATCAAGCAATCAATTAAGTGGGTCATCACCATCCCAACTTTGTAATTGGGGAAAGTTGTGGTCTTTGCATGTGTTCAATAATATGCTCAATGGTAGAAAGTTAGAACTTAGGAATTGCTCAAGTATTGTGAGGCTTAGACTAGAAAATAATCAATTTAGTGGAGAAGTTCCAAAAGATTTATAGGGATTTCCAGGACTTTCATTGATACAAATCAGTAGCAATAAACTTTAAGGCAACATTCCTATAGATTTCTTGCACTAATTATCATTTATATTTGATGTAACTATCAATAAAAAATAAACAAGTGAAACAAAATAAGGCACTCTTCCTAGTGGAATCAAATATTTAGAGATGTGTACCTAGATCATTCCCCATGAACAGTGCCATGCAACCTTTGAGAATACAGGAGCCATCATATCTACCCATCTAAGTGAGAGGTAGAAAAATTGCAACAAATTAGTATATATTTACCATCAAAATTATTAAAATGTAAATGAGTATCACTGGAAGAATATGCTATACTAATCTCTTTAAAGAAGGATTTAACTCACTCATATATCTTACCTAGTACAAGGAGGTCCAGTGCTATTTTCAAAGCATATGTGACCACCTTGAGTTTTATACATCCTTCTGCAAGTCACACAACAATTTTTTTATTGAAACAGTTCCCATACATACAATTTCTACATTCTCTAAACTATGGACTGATATCATTGAAAGAGTGAATATTAGGCAAGTTTGATCCAAATGTTGAAGAGCATTAATCACAAATACATAAAATTTCTCACTAATGCAATTTAATCTAGCATCATAAAAATGATAGCCTCTATGAGAAATATAATTAATAGACCAGAGAATCTTGCCTATGGGCCCTTGATCTTTTAATCCTTGCAGTGATTTCATGATGAACCTCTGACTTAGATATATCCAAAGCAGGTTGTGAAATTTCCAATTCTTCTTCCTACATAATAGTCAAGTATCTTTAATAGATTTACATATTAGCAATGTCATAAGAATATTTTCAATTAAAAAAATATTACAGAATCCATTATAGCGATGCTAGCACTATAGAATATAAAATTTTCCTTGTCCACTCATTCTAATGCTTAATTTAGTCTCATTCCTTTCACATGTGCATCATTTGACATTCATGTATCAAATATATGCAAAGGGTTGATTCCGCCACATATGCTAGATTGTTGCAATATATACCATGCAAGTATTACTTCAACACAAGCTCTTTATTTTCATTATAATGGAAATAATTCTAAAACACTAAATTGAATACAAGAAGAATGCATTCAATAAGAAACTAGGCATTGCGATAATATTTTGAGAACAGATAAACTTTTTTCATACTTACCTTTGAAATATTAGAATATATAGATTGCAAAGAGATTTTCATTTTGACATTGATTAATTCTAAAAGTCAAAAGTAGGGTAGAAAGTAGTCACAAAATATAAAAATCATTAGATAGGATTCTTGCCAATACTCATATCTGGTATTTTGATGAAATTCCTTCATTTCTTAGATCTTGAAAATGATCATTCTATGTTAAAAGCGGAATGAACAAGTCCTCTTTTTCATAATTAAATGAGTTGAGACTCAAAACAGTAACACTAGGGGCCTAATAATCACGTAACCAGCAACAAAAAAGAAAACTTTAATTCCTAAAATACTTAATGTCACTTGGAGGTGGCTCAAGAATATAATTTGGGTGGATCCGCATCAAATTGATATTTTACTAGTAGTAGAAGTATTTATGTTTGATGACACAGTAATTACACAAGCATGCAGAGGATTTTATCATTTCTCTATCACTCAAAGGGTGGGTAGTGCTTTATACACTATATTCTGCAAGATTTATAGGATTTTGATAAGTCAAGTCATCAAACAGTTCTTGATTACCAATATTAAGGAAAAAAAAATTAACATATAGAATAATAATAGTATACCTGTTCAACACATGCTTATATTTTATTGAAAATTAAAATGCTTTTATGTTTTGAACACAAAAGACCGTGTGCTAAATATAACATTGCCTAGACTTCCCAGGATGCAAACTTATGTTAAATAATGAGGCAACTTAATATAGTGTAAGTAATTCATACCTATCTGCATTGAAATTTTCAACTCAAAGATACTCATCCCAAAGGAAGACATAGTTGTAAATGGCAACTATATCTGGATGCAAAAATATTTTCGCAAACCACCTTGAATGGAAATGTGTTCCAACAATCAAAATCACAAAAATAAAAAAAAAATAAGAACTCATTAACCGTGTCTTCTGAATATATCTTATATTATATATCATAAGACAAGCTCTCATAATTCCCTTTGCCAAATACTTTAGTGCTAAAGGAAAAGGAACTATGAAGGTTGGTGGTAGCTTGGCTATCAATATTACCACTTAGTTTGATTAATTGTAGCCACATGAATAGACCTCTCACTCCATTTCAAATCATTCCATTTATCGATTACCCCATCATAATGGAATAGCATCACAATAAAGTTCTTTGGAGAGAACTGGAAACAAAATCATTGTGAACTATTAAAAATTAGTATCATTAGTTTAAACCTAACTCGTTGCCCTCTCAATGCAACACTTCAGAAGTATACAGAACAAACAATCCAATAAATATATAACCAAAGAAATACCTTTTGAAGCATTTTCTTCACATTTTCTTTCTGCTTTATTCCTACTGAAATTGTAGGAAAGTTCTATGGAGTTTTTCTCTTGTCCTATCAACAAAGTAATGGTGCCATAATCAATAGATTTATCACTGATAATGATGACAAATCAAAAGAATACAAAATTCTATTGCATACTCGAAACCAATAAAGTAATTGTAAGGAGCAGCCCTATCTACCACCCAAATCCTTGATAGTACTTACCGCCTAATTGACCATCATAAGAATACACACTGGATTTGGGAGGAACTTCAATTCAAAACTTCATGGGTCTGTCCTTGGTGACAATTTAAATGCTAACAGACAACCATTTCTGGAAGGAAGACACTGTCATTCAGTTCTACATCTGCTCCCAGTTCATCCTGGAGCATTATATGAACAAAAACATATAACAGGGTTTCTAACAGCAGTAACAATAGTATTGATACCTATAATTACTTCAATGCATGATTAATTCTTTGTTTGATTCCCATTGTAAGAAAAATGATAGTATAAGTAGCAGTCATTTGTGTATGCAGATTTTCTAGTCTTTGGTTTGTTGTTTTAATTGAAATTATTATGAATTGGGATAAATTCCTTATAGCAATGAGCCTGATTCTGCTAAATAATTTGAATCCCCCCTTTTTTTGTAAACTATAATAAATACAAAAAAGAAAACAAAAAAATTGATAAAGGCAATGCCTTTTACTTTTGCAATCTTATTATTTAATAAATATGTTTTTCTATGAGCTCCTTTTAGAAAACTCAAGAGAATATAATGACTAGTGAACTCCATTGTTGGTGTGCAATAATACTTGTGTCTTCCATTGATCTAAGGTCATTTCATTTTTCAGAGAAAAGGACAAGTGGGCTCAATGTGATGAGTGTTGCACTTGGTGAAGATTGCTTGTGGATGCATTTTTACCTCCAAGGTGGACCTGTACTGATAATACATCGGATCCTAAGAGATGAAATATGTTGCCTTCTATCTCAATTCAATATTTTCTAGGGTGAAGAGAAGTGTCAAATGTTGGAGTTTGTTGTTGGTAATGAAATTCAAACTCTAGTAAATTTTTTTTTCTATATCAGCAAAATAAAGAATTATACTTGTAACTTGTAAGGGTAAGTAATTATGCACTTCTTTCAAACCATAAAAAAAAATTGATCAAGAGATTCAAGGAAATATTGAAACCCTGATTACAATTGTATCATTCTGAATGTACACGGATAGTTGCTTTACAAATAGAAAATACTAAATAATTTATATGGACTCTGGAGAATAATCATGTTTGTGAATAATCCCACAAACCATAAATTATATCAAATTGTTGATGTCAATTAATCCTTCTAAATGTTAGAGTAATAAGTTGTTTTACTTAATTAATTTAATTATATTGGTTAATTAATTAAGTCACTTATCACTTTAGTTACTTAAGCTAAACTTAGGCACATTAATAATTAATTATTTATTAATTATTAAGTGTGCACACTAGGGTTTCCCTTTTAGGGTTTCTTGATCTCCTTTTATAAGGATTGATCTCATTGTAATTATCGATGGGAGAATATCTATAGCTTTCATATCTTTTTGAAAGTTTCTCTCTTCTGTAACTTTTTCTTGTTGAAGTTAATTGCATGCATTTGTTTGCAGATCTCTTGCGTAGAAGGTGTTTTGTTTGTTGTTTGATCCTGTGACTCGTGGTTTGTGCTTGTTTCACAATTCCAACATGGTATCAGAGTGTGGATTCAACAAACCCCTTCTCAATTTATGAGGTTTTCTTCTTCAACAAGGGTTGCAGGCTTCAGATCTGAATCCCCTTTGCTTTCTTTGCAAATTTTGGAGGAGGAAGTTTTTTGAAGTATTTTGGCGTGAATCAGACCAGAAATTGAATCCAGAGCTGTCAGAATAGTCCAGATCGGCTTTTGTTTCGTCAAATTTGGCTTCCGTTTGTCAGATCTGTGAAGGTTTGAAGAAAAGTTTTTTTTTGCCTGATCCAGGGGGTGCTTAAATTTTTAGAGCATTTTCAGCCCAAACGGACCTCGCCATTGTGTCCGCAGCGGCCAAAAACCCTAAAATTGACTGTGAAATCATCAAAATCCGAGCAGTTGATTTCTGAGGCAAAATTTTTTTACCTGTACGGCCCTGTACACCGTCTGCATGCGGATCGAGGTATTCCAAAAAAAAAAAAATCGTCAATTTTTTTTTTTCTGATAAAATTTTTGAAAAAAATCAATTTAAAAAATATTTTAAAAAGCCCTTTGTATTAGGTTTTATTTTTATTTTTAAAACATTTGTATTTAAAAATTAAGAGGTTACCGCCACCGACGTTGGCCTCGGCCCCTCCTGCAGGGGTAGCCGCCACCATGGCGGGGCCCCTGTGGACCCCACCGTGGGCCTTTTTTAAAAATGTTTTAAATAAAGTTTTTTTTATATATTTTTTTTCTTAAAAAAAATATATGTATGTAAATTTTTTTTATTGTTTTTTTTATTATAAAAAACAATTTTTCTGTAATAAGGCCGAATTGTGCAAACGCAGTGACGAGCGTTTGACCGTCAATTTTAAGCTCATTTTTTATGTGACGGCCGTGTGGGCGTCAAATTTAATGCCGTGACTGTGTTTTTGTCAATTTGGAGCTGTTTTCTTCTGGAGGTCATAACTTTCGCCCACAGTGTCGAAATTGAGCAAACGAAATATCATCGGAAAGAGGACTCAAAGTACTTTCTAGTGGTGTAGGTATATTTTGGATATTTTTTCTCAGGTTCCTGTTATTTCCAGTTAAAGTCAGATCTTCTTTTCCAGTGTTGTCTTCAGTATTTTTGGCATAACTTTTGCATATAATGTCAAAAATGGACAAACAAGATATCGTTAGAAAGCTGTTTCTGAGCTCTTCACAGTGGTGTAGGTGGTTTCCAGATTTATTTTCTGATATTTTCCAAAAATCCTTGTATTTTCAGCATGTTGTCCTATTTGGACATTGTAGACATTATGGACTCACTTGCATGTATTTCTCTTTTGTAAACGCACTGAGATAAAGTGCCTCAGCATTGTATGTGTTGTATTGGACTTCTTGCACATCACTTTGTGCCATATTTTGTACTCGCACTGTATTATAAAGTGCCATGGGGGGGTTGTGTAGTGCCCTTGTTTTTCCATCACACCTTTGTCCGGTGAGTGTCCCTCCATGACAACAGTGGATCCATATGATTCCAACCTCATGTATGTGTGCTTTGTTTTGCACACCACTTTTTCAGTTGTAGGTGCTTTCTTGTGCACTTTCAGATGCTCTTGGTTCCTCTTCTTGCACTACTTTCTGGCATTTAGTTTCAATGTACTTGTCACGCCTCTCCCTTTTCAGCATTATGGGGGGGTTTCTACTGTTGGTGTTAATGCTTCCTTGGTTTTGATGGAGTGAGCTATGTATACAGTATTTGTTCCTATGTACTAGGCGGATGTAGCGGCTAGTTACCCATGCATTTCGGTGAGATGGATCACTTACCATATAGACACTCTTTCATTCCTATTTTTTTGGAGGCGACCTTCCACTTTTTCATGATCAGTGTTCTTCAGACTATTGGTACCTTTACCATTTGTATCTTCGTTCCAGGTGTTTTCCTTTGTTTGCCATCTGATTCGAGTAGTGTCGTTGGGGGCACTCATGCAGATTGTTGTCTTCTTGATCCTGATCATCATATCTTCAGAGGAGGTTCTTCAGCACCATAGCAGTCATCTTTTGACAGAGTTTGCAGCTTCTTCATGCTTCTGTGATGTTCTACATGTTCTCCTTTTTCAGGACATTTCCTTGATTTGGAGGCTTTTCAGTCCTTCAATCACCTTTGATCTCTTTTTGGAGTAGAGTTTTGTTCCCACGAGGTTTTCTCTATTTCTCCACTTTATAGAGATCTTCTGTTTGTACATGGGTACCTTACTTGGCCTTGTTTGTTGGGACCCATCTTTGCTTTCATGCATCTTTTTCTTAGTGTTTTAGCTACTTCCTAAGTTCATCTTAAGGGGGGGTGTTAGAGTAATAAGTTGTTTTACTTAATTAATTTAATTATATTGGTTAATTAATTAAGTCACTTATCACTTTAGTTACTTAAGCTAAACTTAGGCACATTAATAATTAATTATTTATTAATTATTAAGTGTGCACACTAGGGTTTCCCTTTTAGGGTTTCTTGATCTCCTTTTATAAGGATTGATCTCATTGTAATTATCTATGGGATAATATCTGTAGCTTTCATATCTTTTTGAAAGTTTCTCTCTTCTATAACTTTTTCTTGTTGAAGTTAATTGCATACATTTGTTTGCAGATCTCTTGCGTAGAAGGTGTTTTGTTTGTTGTTTGATCCTGTGACTCGTGGTTTGTGCTTGTTTCACAATTCCAACACTAAATCCATAAAAAAACATGATGGAGGGAAATTTAAAAAGATTAGCTATTCACATTTTTAGCATGCATGGTCGCAGTTCTATCATTTTGACTCCAGAAAATGCTAGATGGATGGAAATTATGAAACTTATCATATGCAAGGTTGAAAAGTTCAATTTCAATCTATAGTAAACTAAACATAGAAACATGGATAATGCTTGATTTTATAGGAATGTTATGCAAGCCAAAGTTCTCGTCATTTATGAATGATAATAGGAGGGAACTGAGTACTATTCTTGAGAACCTGCCAATGGCAAAAACATCTTGTCAAAGCTTTTGTTTGAGCTCTTAATTGATTCACAGTTAAAATTCAATAACTAATTGTCCATGGAAGCATCTGGATTGGGAAGTATCAACCAAAAAATGGGTTGAGTAAGCGATGGTGTTTAGGTTATTTGTAGATCAGTCTACAAAAAATGCAAGGTAGACTGAGGTTTGAGCTGTGTAAATTGTTGTGTGACGATTGCTTTAAAATATTTAAGATCAGCCATGGAGGATAAGGATAATAAAACCTCTAACATCTTCTGCTACATATTCTATATTTATTGGAATCTCATCATTATCTCCTATAGAAAAAAATTTAAAAAATGTTAGGAAACTTTGCAAGCCAAAAATTTTTCTTTAAGTTGACTTGGAAATTGAATTTCACTTATTGAAACTTTAGTCTAATTAATTAAAGATAATCTATTGACTTATTTTAACATCAACTTAAAACTTATGTTAAAAAAATTAGCTGTTGAAACTGCTAAGAGAGTGTCTTCAAAATTTAGATCATATTTTTAACGTTCGTCCTTATACTAGGTCTCTGTAATAAACCCTATCTATTCTGAGTTATTTTGTTCTTTTTGTTTAATGAAAGTAAAGATGGAAACAAAAAGACATCACCAAGTTCTTGTAACATGCAGAAATTGATCTGGTAAACTCCCTCTTGACTATCCTGAAGATCATTTCGGTGGCATACGTTGGCATTTGTTTTTTTTGTTATTGAGTTGGTAGAAACAGGAACTGGAAGTAAAGGGAAATAAAAATGGTATGGGAAATGTGGGGCCATAGAATTTTTTGAGTTCAAGGAAGGGTATTGAACATTGAAAAGGTCTGATTCACCAAGGGAATGAGAACCATGAGAATGCTTTTGTGAAGTTAAAAATGATAAAATTTTCCCAACTTTGCCTACAATGGCTTCTTCACAGTGACATTTTCAGTCTGATAGTATTAAAATGAAATATCAGTTTTTTTTGTTATGATAGGTTTAATATCCCCTTGCAGAGTGACCTTTGGCTTGGATGCCATGACTGGGGTATATCTTCTATATCTTCTATCCAATTCATCAAGTACTTGCACCTGGTCTTGTCTGTTGGGGTACTCCACACATAGAATTGGATGTGGTAGTTTACCCAATTTAAATTTTAATATTTGTACATTTTTAAGCTTGTAATATGTCTCTTGGGGATTTGAACATGGGTCTCCATTATGAAAGCCCTGATGATTTATTACTTGAGCTCATCCTATTTGAATTTTTTTGAGGCATCAACTTTATTTTGCTTTCTTTCTGGTCTATATATTGAATTTTAAGAAAAAATATTTGAAATTTGTATCCAAAACTGCTTAAAATTAATCTGAGTCAGGACTGGTGGGGTGTCTTTGGGATATGATAGTTTCAATGTACCAGGTTTTTGGCATTTGGTTTTCCATTTGTTTTAAGTGTAACAATTGACTACATTAAAGAGCAAACAATGGAAATGATGTATGGCCAGTTTGTAGCACTGTTTAATTTCATTTAAATCTTGAATCTACAATTAAGAAAATATAAAAAATGTTTCTGGAAGTAACTCATTTTTCATCTCAACTTTAAGTTATGTCCCAAAATATGGGTGGTAGATGAGTAGGATGGCATATATGATTCTTAGATTCTTATTGGAAGTTGTTCTGACAAACATTTTTCCTTTTTCTTTCTGTGTTTCTTTTGAGTTACTTCCTAAAGATGAGTTTTTTCAGTGTTGTAGCATAGCTAAAAGATAATTATAAGTTCATAAAACTTTAAAGCTTCTCAGTAATGATTAACTCATTTGTCTGATTTTGCTACTCTATTTATAGGTCTTTTTGTTCAATACCTCAGGAAATGAGCTCAGAAGAACTTGGAAACCTTCTTCAATTGACGACAGGTTTGTTTCACTAAAATGTACAATTTTTTAACTTAGTTGCTTGCATTGACTATAATGTTGAATGTGATAGTAGTTTGACTATAGGTTTTTGTAGGTATATTTGCAGAGAAAATTTTTGGAAATTGATGTAATTACAATAGGATAAATTAATCAAAATAAAATTTTCAACTTACACTTGATCTAGACTTTGATCATTTTGGTGTTATTGAGAATTATTGAATTATGATGCAGAATCCAGAAAAGTGGAACCTCCTAAGGGGTAGAAGATCATAGAGGTTTCATCAGGACTGGACACCTTAGCTGATGTAGCAGCTTTGGGAGAAGGTGCAACTGCAACTGTACCTCCTTTAGTTGTTGCAATGACCAAACACCCTAGACATAGGCCAGGGTGTACATGTATTGTTTGTATTCAACCTCCTAGTGGAAAGGGGCCTAAACATAAGCCAGCTTGTACCTGCAATGTCTGTATGATAGTCAAGCACAGATTCAAGACACTAATGATGCGCATAAAGAAGTGGAAATCAGAGAGAGAAGCAAAAAATGCAAACAAAAAGTGTACATGGACAAAGGAAGAGGGAGAGGTTAACAGTGGATCTCACCGACAATCTAATATGTTCTCACTTCCTAAAAATTATTCAAGATTAGAACAATCAACATTAGCATTTAGGGATCATAGACAAGGCACTTGAAGTGTTTGAAAAAATGCCTCAAAGAAATGTGGTCTCATGGACTGCAATAATTGTACGATATACACAAATTAGATCTGTTGAAAAGGCTTTAGAAACTTTCAAGCAAATGCAATTTGCAGGTTTAAAGCTAGACTCCACAACCTTTGCCAGCATATATAATGAAGAAGCATAAACTGAATGCAAAGCTTGTAGGTTTGCAAAACGGTCTGTTAGAGATTTTCTCCCATGATAAACACATTTACCCAAAACAAACCAGACCTTTAGATACCCTTTTGGCATAGTTAAAACATATGTCAAAGTGGGGTATAGGTCCTTTGGACCAAATGATTCAAAACTGACTATCTCAGTCAGAATTATGCCTCTTTAGGCCTTGGCTACCATAGGGGTCTTTAATTTCTTCTATCTCCAAACCCAAAATCTCACAACCAATGCTTGGATCACTCTTTATTTGGTCTGCACAAGCTTATTATTCCATGTAAAGTCCCCTTCTAAAGGTATTTTTATAAACCTTAGACTCTAACCTCCATCTTTACTCATAAAACCCTGTTTTCATACTAGGGCAATGATTATTCACCATGCTAAACTCATCCCCCTGATTTGTAACCTCTGAAACATGAGAATAGATACGAGTTGATGCAAGAAGTTGGGTACACAAAAAGCTCAAAAAGTGGAAGTGTTTTTGCTGTTTTTCAGAATTTGTCACACTTGAATTGAAAATTTGAGGCACTTACACAGTGAATCTTAAAAAAAATTAGTATTATGAAATTTATCATTTTGAATCTAGTTTCCAAATATCTAAATTATTTAAATACCCAGATTATAGAAATTAAATTTGGATAGGGATCTATAAAAACCACTTTTTAAAAGTCCTTTTTTTTACAATACCAAGCACGTGTACGGACAACACTTTTTGACCCAAATAAAAGTATTTTGCTAATTCCTTTTGGGAAAAGAGAGCTAACAACATGAAGTTTGGTTTGGAATTTTTTTGTAATTTTTGGTTGAATTTTTTTTTTTTATTAAATTTTTATTGGCTTTAATTGTTGTTTTTAAAAATCAACGTGTACGGACAACATAATTGGACCTAAACCAAACATTTTTTGACTCTTTTTTTTTCATTGTGTAGAGAATTATCTAAAGTTTGATGCCATATAATTTTTTTTACAAAAAACTTAACCAAAAAAAAGTTATTAAAAAATAAAAAACCCTAATATTTCAAGTTTAAGGACTAGTTTGCTTAGAAATTAATTAAAAAATAGCAAACGTAATCCAATATTAATAAAAATTATATATTTGGAAAGTAGACATCGTTTTCTCTAATGGGTTTTAATTTTATAGATTGATTCAGAAAAGAAGTCCATCAACCATGTTGTCAAAGTTGGGCATTCTTCTTCAATCTGCCTTAGTTTTTTAGTTGCAGGTCAAAGGCTAAGGCTCGGATTGCCAAGCATTTCTCGATCCTAAAACCGAGGTAGCATGTGAGTTGAAAATTTTAAATTTTAAAAATGCATACACGTTTTTAAAAAATGCGTATGTGTTGTTAAAAAACACGTACGCGTTATAAAACACAGATGCGTTCTTTATTTTCTTGATTATTTAAAAAATAAATATTTTTGAGAAACGGGTACGCATTTTGTAACACAAAATGCATACACGTTTCAAAACGCGTACGCGTTTCTTAAAAAAAAAAATTTAAATAATCAATTTTTAAATGTTATAAAATGTGTATGCATTATATTACGCGTATGCGTTATAATGCATATGCGTTTTTGAGTGCATACATGTTTTTTAGGCTCGGGTACCTGAAGCATAATGCATACGCATTTTTAAAATAACGCGTACGCATTTTTTGTGAGAATTTTTTTTTGGCCGAAACTTCCCCTCTTCGTGTACCCAACTTCTTGCTTTTCCCCATACTATAAAAGGTAAACTCACCAAAAATTGAGAGCTTTCACTGGATTAAATAGAAGGAATACAATTTCATCAACATAATGGTCACATGTATAGAGGGCCCTTACTTCCTCGGAGTAGTTGATTATTCATGGAATTGCAAGGATACGAATTATCAATTCCAAATCCTTAGAGATGCTTTGAGGAGGTTTGGCTAGAGAATGTGTGCAAGTAGTGAGAGATGTGGCCTATGTGTAGATATTTGTAGGGAATTTGATTGAGGCTGCCACATGAATTTCTTGATCAAAACCTCTAAAATTGTTTAATTGGATGCCAATATCTTCAACAAAAACTCAAATTGTTTAATTTTATGTCTATTTTTCACTTCACAAATATCCTAATTTGGCATCATGTATCTCTTCAAATAGATTCCCTAGTTAGGAATCTTGTACCTCCATAGTTGGACGTCTTCATGTTGGATCCTTTGCCCCCTTGTCAAAACATGTTCCTCACTATAACTAGGCATAGAAATTTCATTTATCTTTCTACTAACTTTTATTTTAAATTTCAATGTTTTACAAAAGGAATGTTAAAAATTTACACATTTAAGTGTAATTCATCTAATGTCATCTTGTTTTAAACTTCACACCTTTTGTGAACCCTTTTCATACCCACCTATGCCAAATTGGGAGCCTTGGAACAAGGTATGGACATCCATCAAAGCATTAAGGATAGAGGAATTTTGTTAGATATTGTAGTTGCAACTACTCTTGTAGACATGTGTGCTAAATGTGGAATCATAGACAAGGTACTTGAAGTGTTTGACAAAATGCCTCAAAGAAATGTGGTCTCATGGACTACAATAATTGCAGGATATACACAAATTAGATCTATTGAAAAGGCTTTAGAAAATTTCAAGCAAATGCAATTTGCAGGTTTAAAGCCAGACTCCGCAACCTTTGCCAGCATCCTCTCTGCCTATTCCAAAATGGAAGCTTTGGAATAGGGTATGGACATCCATCAAAGCATAATAGAAGGGGGATTTTCATCTGATATTATAGTTGGAAATGCTTTGCTTGACATGTATGCAAAATGTGGAAGCATAGAGAAAGCATGTGAAGTTTTGGACAGAATGCCTCGAAGAGATGTCATCTCTTGGACTGTAATTATTGTTGGATATGCAAAAAATGGATTTGTTGGAAACGCTTTAGAAACTTTCAAGAAAATGCAATTGGAAGGTATAAAGCCAAATTCCACAACCTTTTCCAACATCTTTCCTACCTGTGCCAAAATGGGGGCTTTGGAATAGGGTATGAACATCCATCAAACCATAAAGAATAGAGGAATTTTGTCAGATGTAGTTGCAACTGCCCTAGTAGACATGTATGCAAAATGTGGAAGCATGGACAAGGCATGTGAACTGTTTGACAGAATTCCTGAAAGAGGTATCATCTCATGGAATACGATGATTGCGGGATATGCACAAAATGGATTTGCTGAAAAGGCTTTAGAAACTTTCAAGCAAATGCAATTAGCAGGTCTGAAGCCAAATTCCACAACCTATGCCAACATCCTCCCTACCTGTGCCAAAATGGGAGCTTTGGAGTAGGGTATGAACATGATGCAAGGGAGAATGGTCTTCACTTTAACAACGAAATCTTTTTATTTAAAAGGCAGCAAAAATCTTGTCCCAAGCTCAACAATTTAGTAGCTCTAAACCCTGATATTTTTAGATATACTTTTCATTTATTATGAATAGATTGAAGCGGCAGCTGTATGGAGACTCATTTTGGCTCATCTCATTTTTTCTTAAATTCTTCTTTGGTAGTGTTTTGTAATTTTTTATCCTACAAACTCTAACCATTTTTCTCATCGGCATCAATTGCAGCACAACAAAATTTGTGCAAAATCTCGAGGTAAGTCCCTTGCCATGATTTCAATGATTTTTTTTGGAAATTTGTACACGGCCAGATCACTTTTAGTTTTTTTTGTGTTTTATTTCATTCTAAATCAAATCTATTGTTATCTGGTAAATTAAGGCATTGGTTCTATGGTTTTATCTATGGATGTTTTCATATATAAAATTATTGTAATACAAAGTGTTAGACCCTTGTTTGTTTCTCCCCATGGAGATATTTTGAACTATGAAATGATCATTTGGTGGTTTAAATTTTTTGTTTATTTTGTTTTCCTTTCCCTTGAGGTTATTTTTGTGACAATTCTCCTGACATAATTATTTAGTATTGAATGTATAGCAGCTACTCTTAAAGCTGTAAATGCAATGGTTGTCAGAGCTATTTTCATATAGAGTGAACAGTAGAGATTGAATCATCTTCATATGTTAAACTTAATACATTATTGATTTACTGTTAGCAAATGAAGTTCAAAATGATTTGATATTTATTGAAATTTGAGACTATCTTCAATACCATTCTTCCTAATATTTATAAGGTGCTAGAACTTGAAATGTCTAAGAAAATTAGTAATAAATTTTATCTGCAAAATTATCCTTTTGAAATGCTTGATCATACAGTGGGATGATATCATTGTGTTTCTGGACCTTGAATGACGCAAAACATTTGGACTATTGTAAACTTGTTTAACAGACCTCTGCGTTTGAAACTTCGTTGATGGTAGTGGAATTATCATAGTTAGTCAATAGAAACCTACTGATGTTAGTGGATGCAAAGGATAAATGTGTAAGTTTGTTTTCTTCATTACTCAATTCATGGGACAATCTTCTTAGGACAATTAGTAGTACATCTTCTAAGTTAAACACTTGAAGAAGTTGTTGCAGCCCTACTAAATAAAGAATTAAGAAGAAACCATAGAGGATTTCTCTAAAGGTGCTCTCTTTGCAAAAGGTTAGTCCAAAGAAAAAGAGGGGTAAGAAAAACCCAGAGATAAGAAGAAATATAAATCAAAGGGTAATTTATGCACGTTGTGCCAGTCATGGTTTATCAGAGTTTCTGCCCTTTACAGTCTCACCATAGCATTATCATACCAAAAAATGTTGCAATTGTGGCCCTTTCTATGATGGGTTCTATTAAAATTTATAAAATAAAATAAAATAAAGATTATTCACAAATTTAGTTTTCATTTTGAGAAAAATTAACAAAATTGAAAAAAAAAAATGATGGTAAGACAAAATAATTTAATGTCTCTGTGATATACATTTTACTTTAAAAATAAAATTACAATAGTGGGCATACAAAAAAATACCTTGGAAAGCGACATTTACTTCAACTACAAAATTTCTCCAACACCAACGATAAAAGGAATGGACGATTAATAGCCATTTCCTTAATATGAAAGGGTTTGCATTGCAATAGGCATCTCATGGTGATGCAGCTTGAAACTGGTAGAACTAATTGGTTGAAGGTTAGACCCTTCTTGGTTAGAAGAAATAACCAAATTCCACTGGTTAAAGCAATAAAGGGTTAGTAGCCATTGAATAATAATCATAGGGTTTAAATTAAAATAGAGCATGAAGCATAAAAAATAGAAATTACCTTCACCCTTTTGGTGTTTGCTTACTCTCCTACTGTTGTAACTAGCCATTGCCATTTCATTTTCAAGAAGGCCATTTGAAAAAATAATGGAAATAGGCAAATAGGGAATACACACAGACACGAGCTACTTTAACTTGATTGTGGCTAATTGTCCTGAAGAGTTTGACATTGGAGAGGGAGGAGAGACCGAGGCATTTGGCCATGAGCAAATTCGCAGCACCTTGTTCAGTCGTATCTCCTTGTGCCGCTCCTCTTGTTTTGTTTTCTTCAGAGAGGGAAAAAGGAAAATGCAACTCAATTGAGGGAGGGAAAATGAATAAGGAGAGGGAAATAAAAAAATTATTTTAGAAAAAATATTTTTTTATTGTCTTAATTTAGGATAATTAAAAAATTAAGAAATATAATTAGCCAATAGGCTCTTTATTGTGGGCTTGCCCACCGGAAAAGTCTCATGCCGGATTAATCTTATTATGGGCTTTCCCACCGGAAAAGTCTCACACCGAATTAATCACGACGAAAAATCTCCTCGAGCTGGGATATTTTGTGCCAGAAAATCTCCCCAATCTGCGCCTAAGTTATTAAACCATGGAAACCCTAAATATCTTTGTGTTGTTTCAAGCATGTGTCCACGAAGGAGAATCGTGAGGGTTTGTTTTTTTTCTTTTGTTTAAACTTTTCGTTTCACCCATTCTGCCCTGAAAACGTTGTGCTCCGCTTGCATACTCCATATCTTTCTTCTGTAATTTTTCTTTCATAATTTTTCCCTACTGTTACATAGCATCCACCTATTTTATGCTACTGTAACATCTTTTATACTTCCTTTCTTTACACACACTTTCAAATTTCCAGCTTACTTCTAGACTATGTCATCCATATGTAACTCAATTTTCATGCCATTCAAAATTGGTCCTTCCATTACCTTAGCTATCCTCACTTGTCTTAGTTTACAATATTTAGTTATAGAAAATTTGAGATTTTGTGCAAAGATGACTGTGCTCTAGAAATGGCATATTATCATATAATGAGAAAACATTGGTAGCAGTTTTCCTATAATTTGTTCGTAGTTAGAAATGCTTAGGCATCTTGTTGCCATGTATCCTGCATTTTCAGCTTCTAGCAGAGATACTGATTACAGAATATGACAAATAATTACAGATATGTCTCTCAGTATGATAGATGTTTGTACCTTTCAACATCTGCAAGTGTCAGTAACCTTTTTTGTGATTTCCTTGTAGTTAGAAATGTTTTAGGTATATCGTTGTCATGTTTCTTGAATTTTAGCAGAGACACAAATTAGAGAATATGTGAGATATGTATCCCCTTCATCATCAGTGAGCACTCGCAAATTTATCTGCTTCACAGAAAAACCACACTATCAACTTTATTCTTTTTCTAGATTTGTGTCTCTTGTGAAGTATTAAAATTCTTATTTTGACCTTACTTCTGCTCTAAGTGGAGAACCTGCCTTGTGAAGAACTCTATTTTTTCCTCTATTTAATTTCAACCATTTGAAGAAGATGCAAGCAAAGCACAAAGCATTTCACAAAAAATAATTCATTACTGAGTTTCTAAATACTGGGGCAGTGCCTTTTTGCTCTGCAGTCTGGACAGTTGTAACTTTTAAACATAATAGGTTTAGTTGGTCAGTTGTACACATGAAATTTTTGAATACATTAAACATGTTTCAATTTTAAGATATTTCAAAGTGGATTTGAATGTTGATAACATGCCGAAGAATGGATCCAATTCTATATAGTTCTAAAATTAAGTAAAACCAGCATACCATTGGTACATATCACTGGGGTTTCCTGAACAAAAAATTGCAGAAATGAAGGCATGCCCAGGACCTTACCTCATTTTGGGGGATCACCCCAATCCTAGAATGCCAAGAGGATGACCAGGCTTCCCTGAGGTTCCTCGACCGTGTTGTGGACATCATGGCTCATCACATCCCTGACGGCTTGCCCTTTAAAAAATAACAAAATAACAAAGTAGAAAGCATGAAACTCGGGACACAATAGTGCCAATCACTAGATACTGCTCTCACATACTGATAAGATAGTCACAAGGGCTGAAAATATCTCATCGAATGATGAAATGTAATCACATGGGCTACTGATATTTTTATGTGCAGATATCTCAATGCACTTCCTTTAAGACTTTCCTTGTACATCTTTTTTTTCCACAGAAACTTCCTTGTACATAACTTTTACCCTCTATATTACATAATATATATATGTGTACAACATGTACAGTTGCAGATATCTTTCTATGTTCATTTCATTGTTGCAATTGTACTTAAAACATGTGTGAATGCACATGCAGAGCTTTCATAAGTTTATACATCTTAATGGCAAAAAGGACAATTTTGAGACTCTTTACACTTGTGCTGAAGACCTAAAACTTGGAGAACTGAATCAAGGTCTGCAAAAAATACAGCCTTTATTACAAAGAAGTTGGCATCAATTACAAACACCCCTCAAAAACTTAAAAATAAACAAACTGGCTGCTATATAACCAGAATATTACATGTATATAGCCAATGGATCCTGATAGATAACTTCTCGAAGTAGACACAACATCACAAACATAGGGACACTATCATCATCAATGATGGTTTGGTAACCCACTATATCAAAAAAATGATTGATCCACAAAATAAATTAGACCCATCTTTGCCATCGGTTGTTGATGGCTTCACACAACATGTTCATGTATTTTTATTTCCTTATTTTAGCAGATGTTTTTTGTTTGGAAAATATTCTGTCATTTGGTTTCGAAAGCCTTCATTAAACTATCTTATCCTACATAGACTAAAGGTACTCTCATGGAAAACATAACACCATGCTTCCATTGGTCACTGTGAAAATCTTGATGGTTTTCCTCTATGAACATGTAAAGCTTCTCTTTGAAATGATTGTCCCTCCTTTGATCTTTGTAATGACTATCCTTTTGGATTATTTTTGTCATGCTCCTTTTAAGACTGCCTTCTCTTCACTTTCTTTCTTTTTTCTTCTTCATTGTATTATCCCTTTGTAATTTTTCATACACTACCTTCTTTATTTTTGGTTACCATGCTCATGCAACTCTGCCTTGATTGAGTTTGTAAAAGCTTAAGACAAGTCCTTAACTTTCAATGCCACTATTTGACCATATCTTTAGATGTAATCCTTCTTATGGTAACTTTGATAGAGTGATGAATAGGGATAAAGCTTTTCTCTTCTTTTTAGAGGCTTATTACCCATGCTAATTGCCCAATGACTGCCCATTCTCAAGTGGTCTGTCCATTCTATACTGTAAAATTTCCTTAATTGATACTATCCTTTCATATGGTCTTCACTTTAGTTTTCTTTCAAATTGTCCTCTACAGGAGTATGCTATCACTGTAGGCTATCTCCATTTTATTGGCTATCCACTATAAGCTTCCCCTCTTTGTAGTGTCTTCATATCCTCTATAAGCTTCCTGCATATATTCCACATGTACCATCCATGCATATAACTCTAATTTGCATGCATACACATATATTTATCTATTTAGTACATACAAATCCACTTAAATTCTTGTTGAAATATTTTTGTTTGATTAAAAGCATGATTTCAATACTTTTTCTATCTTACCTCCATGATATATAATAAAATAGAAATTAGAGAAGTTTTTCATGCACGGAGAGCCTCATAAACCACCTCTTGATTGAAATCCATATGTCTACACACTAATTAGAATCTAATGTCAACTTAGGGGCACCTACCTCGCAATTTAAACTAATGCTCTAAACTCCCCCACAAAAAATGATGCACATTATCACCAAAAATTCTCAAGCATGGAAAATAGATATGCATGTTATTTCATAGCTAGTCTTAAAAACTTAATCTCCTTAATTACTAAATAAGTTTTAATTCTGAATGGTTTTAAGCATCTTTTAGATATAGGCATATAGCAGTAGCATCTGTTCAATTCCATCGCCAGTACCATATAAAATCTAATTTTATTTAAGGAAGAATTAAATTTTTGAAGTAGCAAAGTAAAGCAAAGCCCGATGAGATGGAGTCCAAAGAATTAATATTAGAGAATGGATGTACAAAGGACACAAGTACTATAAGTCTATCCCTCTCAAGCATAGATGGTAGGCATTATAGTCAGCTTATGCTTGCAAGGAGTAATAAAATTGTTTTGTAGCCATGTGGATCTAACATATGTAATTATCCTTTAGCCAAACCTCCTACTTCCATCAGTAGTTGTTATAATAGTTCGTTTGTTTTGCTAACAAATAAATTTACTAATTTTCCCTGGCAATGACTACTATTTAAAAATAATACCAGTTCTGTTAGTGTGGAAAATGGTAATAATCATGTTTGAAGGTAGAAAATACTGCAAAAGGAGGAGAGTTATCCTTATCTAAAGATCTAATGTTGGAGACTAATAGTTCTCATAGGTGTAATGTTTCTCTTAATTTGGTTTAATTGGTATATTTAGAACTTTCTTTTCATGTGCTAGACAATTTGGGTCAATGATTACTATTTCACAATAATAGCAGCCAAAATAAAAGAAGTGAATAAAGACATACATGATTATGGTGTAAGAATAATGGTGTTCTCTTCTCACAATGCCATGTTTTACAAAACTATAATATGTAAATCTATAAATAAGAATGATAATTACAATCTCATTCACAAAGTTATATGTATTTCCATATTAAGATTGATTGCCACTCATTTGAAAGAGAGGAGAAGGCGAACAATTAGAATTCATGAGATGTTGTCTAGGAATACAAAAATACATGCTAATTAGAGTGATAAATTAAAGAATAAACTTAATCTACATTGACAAACAATATTGAGTTAAAAACTAAAGATGCATTTCCAGATAAGTTAGTGATGAAATTAAAAAAGAGTACAATAAAAACAAAATAAGGAATGTTCTAGTGAGTGTGTCAAAGATGCATTTTCAGATTTAGAATAAAAAATAGACAACAATAAAAATTTAAGAATTTTATTTCAAATCAAGAAATACTTCAAATAGAGCAAATGAAGACAAAAAGAGAATGCAAATTGAAGCTAAAATGCATCAAAACCTCTATGATAGTGTGGATGTGCTTTGTGATATTGAAATGTAGATTGTTCGTTAATTCAATAACATGTAATTATAGATTGAGCATTTGTGAATATTGAAATGAAGGAAGGAACAATTGATTTATAGAATTATGTATGACAATGTGAACGGTAAACATGACATGAACTATAATATACAATGTCATTCATTTCTCCATGCACTTTAGTGTGCAATGGGTAGGCGGAAGAAGTGTGGAAGTCAATTAAGATAAATATTGATCTATTTTTGTACTATATAAAATTATAATAATTATTAATTATAAATTTTAATCATTTTATGTAATTAATAGTTTTATTTAAAATATAATATATTTAACTTATATCTAATATATTTAAAATAGCATAAATAAAAAATTTCTTTAGTTAAAAAATTTGATTATATATTAAATATAAGTTAAATTCTTAAAAAATAATTTATTTATTTTTGCAAAAGTCAAAATATTAAAAGATATTTATTTTGCAAAAATCGTTATCTAAAAAATGAACCAAACCTTACCACTTGTTCATTATAGTCATAGAAAATTTAAAACTCAATAAATAGTATAATAAAATAATATAACTCACTTATACCAATTAAACTTTAAACCATATATATATATATATATATATGACAAAATACTTGTTTTCATTCACAGAGTTAGGTCGAGCTTATGTGATAAATATTAATAATGACAACTCATTTCAGTCTCTTTCCATTTAAGAGGAATCAATCTAAAAGGACCATACCTATAACATTCCCTTCAAATTATGGTGGAGAGAGTATTCACGGTGATGGATAGGAATAAATAAATTATAAAAAAAAAAAAGTGAACCCTAATCGTTATGAAGTGGAGGCATTTATTGAGGCGACAACAAAAAGTTTTATTCTGATAAATACTCGAAAACCCTCGTTGAAACCTTATTTTTAGGTTATAACTCACCAAATTGGAGAAGTGAATGGTCAATACCAGCAAGGAAGATTTTGGAGGAGCGATGGGGAAAGAAGCGAAAAAATGACAGAAAACAACCGAAAAAAATCATGAAAAATGATGAACGGCTAAGATTCGTTTAATGGCCAACAGATCGATACCAACCATTGATCGAAAAAATTAGCTTTGTCTTCTTCAAATAGGATACACCTTCGATGTAAATATATTTTAAAAAACTTAATATTTTTCTTAAATTAATGTTTTAATTCCTTCCTTTATATAGTAGTGACACATGGATGTAGGAATGATTACCATTTAGTAGTGAAATGTTAATTTTTTTTAGAAAATATGTGAAGGACTTAAGACTACACCGAGAGGCAATGCCTTCCATGCAATAGGTATTTTTGGTGCACCAAGCAATCTAGGCGGACAAATGGCCCGCTTAGGTAGGGGTCCCACAAGGAGGGCTTAAGCTCTATGGATTATGATCAAATTTGAAAGAAAAATGAATAGAGGAGTAATGTCATTTATTTAGTCATTTTTATTTGTTTGATATTAATCATTTATTTAGTCATTTAGTTGTGATTTTACCTGATGACCAAATTAATCACTTATAAATGACCAAATTAGTCATTTGTTTTCCAAATACTATTAGTGTTAGTCATGTGACTAAAAGTTTTAGTCATGTGACTAAAATTTTTAGTCATGTAGTCATTTATTTTCCAAATTCTACTAGTGATTATGCAACAACCTGAAAGATGAAATGTTGTAAATGCAAATTTGAAATTGAGCAATGCATGAAATGAGCTAATTTAAGCTAGATCTAATGAAATGCATGTAGTAGAAACTTAGCCAACTGATACAGATAGTTAATGGAAGCAAACAAAAGTGCAAAAAAAAGGTTTCCAGTGTTGTAAAAGGAAATTTCAGGGGCACACTAGGACTGATTCACCCAAGGTGGTGAATGAGTCCCAGTAGGGATTTTTTTTAACTTTTTCAAAAATTTGTAATTGATTTTTATGCTTTTTTGGTTTGTATGATGTGTACATCCTAAATACAAATGCAGTTTTTTGATGATTTTCAATTATTTGAGATGCAAAAATGAAACCTATATGCACTTTCACTAATGCAAAAATTTAGAAACCCTAAATGCAAATTAATCAATGCAAAGTTAATGCAAGCTAAATCTAGGATGTAAATGCACTCCAAATTAGAAATATGATGCTCTATATTTGGGTTCACCAAAATATGGACATTGGAAATGGATGCTTCACTTCCTTGTCCACCAAACATGGATACAAGGAGAGGGATCCAATTTTACAATATTCGCATTCAAGGACACCTTAGAGATCTTAGCCAATTGAAGGATGTGAGAGATCTGACTATAAGGTATCCATGGAGATGATTGAGACAAGAAAGGGATTCACCACCAAGTTTAAACTTGGAAAAGATAATATGTTGGAAAACATGGTGTGATATACAAACAAATACTAAATGACCTAAATAATGCCCTACAAATGTAAATAAAGAATAATAGAAAATTAAAGATGTGAATGGTGTACACCTAGAAACCTTGAAGAGACTGGAAATAGTTCTGAAATTCTAAAAATGTTGATTTTTAACCCTGGTGGGACTCATTTGCTATTCTGGGAGAATCAGTCTCAATTCTAGAAAACTATACTGGAGCAAGTTTTGGCCAAATGGGTATCCAAATCTACAAAAATATTTGAAAAATAGGTACACTGGGACTCATTCGCCACTCTTTGGTGAATGAGTCCACTTTGACTTTTCTAGAAACTCTAAAGTGGAATCTGTAGCTCTCGGTCTGCTTAATCTATACCTCTAGGTGCATGTACCATAGAAAAATGGATCATTGACATTTTCATGGTTATTTGGGTCTTTCTCTTATGATGTTCGACTTATCTTGCTTTGATTTAATGTTGCAATGTAACTTATGCATTCACATTAGGTCCTAAATATTCAAATTATGTCTTGTGAAGCTGTTGTGAAGTGTTGTAACACATTTCTACACTTTTCTACACTCTTCTCATTATAATTCACCTAAAAATCACCTTTTCATCCCTTACCAATTCCTATTTTAAAGTGTTGTAAAGTCTTGTAACAACATTTCACACTTTTCTAGGCCTGTCTTCACTATTTACACCTTTCTTATGTTTGGGTGATCCCATAATAGTGGTTTACAATTTTTGGCCAAACTAGACACTGAAATTATTATTTTTAACTAAATCTTCACATTCAGGCACCTATAGCGGCTAAACTGTGAGGAATTTGAAGATGGTGCAAACTAGAGTCTCATTAAATTTTGTTTGTAGATTCTAAAAATATTTTTTTCAAAATTTTTGGAATCAAATTGCACTTCTTTTTCCATCTCCCATAAAAATAGATTTTTTTCAGAAAACAACATTTTTTAAAAGTGACGCACACCGTATAACACATAAATTTTTTCCATGAAGGATAAAATTCTAATTTTTCAAATTTAGATTTGTAACTCTAATATCTAGTGCTTCCACTTGGTTAGATAGTTTTTATTGAAATATTTTTCCTTAATCAAGTTTCAAAGTCAAACGAATTACAATTCGACATAGCGATCGATAATGCGTAACTTTTTGTATATGTCAAAATTTAATTTAATTTTTTTGTTGGATCAAGGATTTCAATATCTGGTGCACTCATATTTTTCAAAAAAATTTGATAATCTTCTATTTTTCCACATGTGAAGAACAAAGAAATTCATTTTCGATGAAAAACCTATGTTTAATATAACTTAAAAACAAATACATAACAAAAAAAACATATTAAAATTATATTCATTGGATAGCTTGTTCTGAGGGAATACCATAATCATTTGAAATAAATTTTAAATGAATTCATTTGATCCCCCAAAATCTAAATCAAAAGTGATTTTTTATCAGCATTTTGATAGGTGTAAAGGAGACGCATTTATAGGTATGGTTTAAAACTAGCAAGGTTCTATCCAAGGGGGTTTGATCTAAGGTGATTTGATCAAACCCTCTTCAATTGGAATCCTTAAAATGGGACTTTTTAAGGCTTAAATCATTATATTTTCTAAAAATTTGTGATTTCAGCTAAAATTCGTTCCTATCAGGAATTGTAAACCACTATTATAACAACACCCATTTTATATGACCCCTTTATGCACTCACAAGTCATAATTAATTGTATTTTTTAATGTAAACCCGACAAACAACATTAAATGCAACTTATTTCCCGACACCCACTTACACGCCTAAGGTGGAACCCATTCACCATGGGTGGCGAATGAGTCCCTCTTGGCTCTAAATTCAAAATAATTCAAAATTCCTTTCGGATTTTTATTCAAAAAGACCTTATGTCAACCTATGATGAGGTATGATTGGGTAATTACGGCATAAGTGTGTATAAATAAGTGTTTTTCTCCTCATTTTACATCTCCCCATTTATTTTTCATTCACTTATTCAGGCATTCAAGCATTTTGCATCATTTAATCAAGCAAACATCAAGCATCTTGGAGCAGCCATTGACATATCTTCATATTTCTTCAACAAGGTTTTGGTGAGTTAGGACACTTGCATGTTGTTATTCATCATTTTTTTCTTCATTTCATTTCATTTCTTTATTAAGGGTTTGATTGCCAAAATGGGATTTGACCAAGGAAAATCCCTATACCCTAACCCTTAACCATTTTTCCCCTTTTGCATGTGTGTTTGCAGACTTTTGTATGCAAATTTGTCAAGAAATTAGGTGGTGAAAAGTGGAAAAAAATTCAACAAAGTGCTTCAAGTGAACTAAACCCTATTTCAAGCTTAGAGACAACCTACAACCTGTTTTCTGCAAATTTGACTCCTTCAACCCAACAAGAAGACAAGTGCAAGTCTAGATCTACAGGATTGACCTTTGAATTTGCAGAATTTTGGAAGAGGAATTACTCTCAATCAATGGTGAATGAGTCCCACCTAAGGGCTGAAAAGGTTGATTTTTTCAGAATCTAGTTCTCGACGGTCGGAAAGCAATTTCAGATCTTTTTACAAGAAGCAGGATTGATTCGCCATCAGTGGTGAATGAGTCCCACTGGTGATTTACGGTGACTTCTACTAGTTTCCAAAACCTTCCAGATTTTACATTCAAATTCTAGGTGCACTTCGTTTAGCCTCTTTCATTTTTGTTTGCATTGGTTCGTGTTTTTAGTTCATTTCTGCATACCTCACTGTGTTTTCAAACATTCCATATTCCATTAGTTTTGTATTTATAATCAATCAATTTCATAGCTTAGTTGCATTTAGATCATTAAATTTTTTTTAATTACATCATACATTCCTTTATTTGAGTGAACCACTCAATTTTAGGTGTTTTATCTCTCCCCTTTTAGGTGAAACATCCTAAGAGTGCAAGAGAAGTCCATAGAACCAACCTCAAAATTGATGGTTCATTTTGGTGAACCTGCATATTGAAAATTATATTTTTTATTTCAATTGCATCTTCCATCCTAGGTTTCCTTTTCATCAACATTCAATTAGGTTGTTTTATTGCATCCTAGGGTTCCTAAAATTGTATTAGTGAAAGATTCATATAGATTTCATTTTTGCATCTCAAATAATTGAAAATTTGAAAATATGCATTTGCATCTTCATTTTGTATCTGAAAAGCATTAATATCACTTTAAATTTTCTAAAAAAAAAAAAATCTCATACCTAGACTCATTCGCCACCTTGGGCGAATCAATCCAGTTGCATTTTCTGCATGAAAATTTTTGGTATTTTCATAGTATTTCCTGCATTTTTTTTCCTGTTACTACCTTCTTGTTTCAGTTTACAAAATTTATGTCATTAGCATTTTATTGTTCCTAGTTTGCATTTGCATTCACCCCATATTTGGTGGTACTTGTATGAGTGTTTGGTGCCATATTGATAATACTTTAGTGAGATGAAGTTCTAGACTCGTGGCTTCTCACGATAGAAATTTTGTTGTGGACCTTGGGATCTCAAGATCTCCTACTCCTAGTTGGAAAATGGTGCATTAGGCATGGATACTACCACTAATCCACCTTTACCTTCACATCCCATACATGTTGACACACACATTGATCAAATTTCACAAGAAAAATTCATGAGTATTCATGAGGATTTTGCAAATTTACAAGATTTAAGTCTTGAAAAAATTTCCACCACTACCATACCTACCATAGAAAACCTTCATCATTTTATTGAAAGTGACGATGTCTTACAAGTTATGAAAAGAATAGTTGAGATATACAACAAACATGCTCCTTCTACATCCCACTCAACAAACATTGTTGTGAGCCAAGGAGGATCTCACATTCCTCCTCTTTCAACCATAGAATCCATACCCACCTATACCACTCCTCAAGTTACAACAACCATGCAACTAGTTAGTCAGGTGACTCCTTTCACTATTCCAACTAGCATTCCTAGTTCTTTTGTGGCCTCGAATGTTCCATCCTCCACCTTCACCCCTTTTAGTGTCCCCTTCACTTCCCCTAACATTACATACACTTCATCACCATTTTCCCTTCCCCTTCATACCACTTACACCAACCCCCTCATTTAACAACTCTTTAACATTGTTTCCTCCATGCAACAACAAATATCCACTATTAACCAAAGTCAAAATGCTCCACCGACATACCATGTTTGTAGTATCCCATTATCTCTAGAGATCTTAAGAACCCCGATGCCACAAGGAATTGAGATGCCTAGGTTTGAGAAGTTCAGAGGTAAAGGAGACCCTACTAATCATGTTAATGCCTATACCAAATTGTACAGTGATTTTGTCCTTGACGACAAACTATTAGCCAAACTTTTTCCTAGGACCTTAAAGGACACTGCATTGGAGTGGTTCTCAAACTTACCTAATCATTCAATCTGATCATTTAATGAAATTTTTGATACCTTTATAAGTCATTTCCAAGTCCATATGACTCCCAAAAAGACAATGGCTAATTTAATGAGATGTAAACAAAATGCAGATGAAAATGTAACTAATTTCATTTCTCAATATCATTCATTGTATGCTCAAATAGATTTCAAGATTCATAATTCACATCTTCAAAAGATGTTTATCGAAAACTTGTACACTCACCTTTAGGATAAGTTGACAATGATGAAATTTCCTTCATTCATGCATTTATGCACAACCCTTTGTCACTATCACAACTCGGTTACTATTCGTGATTCAAAGTCCACTTCTAACCGAGCTGAGAAGTTTGAACAAAGCAACCAAACATAGGCTTCTTACAGTTCAATTTGCCTCCTCTACCACCAACCCAACCTATTCAAATTCAAGTGGTATTTGTTAAAGCAGTTGTGCCCTTTACCTATGGCGACCCGAAGAGACAATTTACCCCCTTACCCAATACTCTCAATAACACAATGAATCAACTACTCCAGCAATAGATGATCACTTTTCCTACTATTAAGCCACTTGATACCACCAAGCCTTTACCACCCACCTTTAAACAAAATGCTTATTGTCATTTTCATCGCCAAAATGGACATGACACCGAACAATGTAATCAGAATTTACAAATCTTTACCAACCCTAGGCCTAAACAAAAAAATTCATTTGTTAAAGCTAGTGAACCTTCAAACACTCTTGTGATGAACATTGATACAAATAATGAGCAACATGATTCTACTCCAAATGTTACCCTAGCTAATCATATGGATGAACTTGTGGGTACGATAGACGTTATCCCTTGTAAGGGACCAACCAAAAAATCTCTTGATATTACCTTTTCTTCTGAAGACATACTTAAAAAGCTTCTTGATGGTCCTCTTTACACAGTCGGCTGCATCTATGATAAGCCCACCAATGGGATATTAATAGATCCTGCCTATGGTGAGAATGTTTTCACAAAAGAATTTTTAGTATTACATGAACTTTATCAAGATGATTATGACAAACCAACAACATGGATTAAAACACATATTGGTTTTGCATGCCCTATGATCTAATCAATCATACTCCCATTATAGATAGGATCCAAAACTTTGGATGTAACATTTTATATGATTCCACAATCGGATCAATTACGTTTGCGGCTGGATCATCCTTGGCTTCACTCGATGAAAGTCGTTCCTTCAGTTGTTCACAAATGTTTGAAGTTTCTACATGACAATGAGATATTTATCATACACCATAGTGGCTTTAATCCATTGTCCTCTAAAGGTAATTTTTCCTTAGAATATTTTTAGCCTAAACCTATGGAACCCATCACCTCGCAAAAAGACTTATTTTTCATTGCCTATCAAAAGTTAAAAGCCAAACGAATAGCCAAATTGTCTCTTCTTCACGTGTCCCTGTCCACTTCCACTATTCCTATCCTAGATGAGACAATGCTTCAACCTAAGTCTAACCCTAAACAAACAATGCAACCTCATGACCAACCAATGATAAGCACTTCACCTTCATCATCTAAATGCCCACAAGATAATGAAACCAATCCTATCATGGTTCCTCGCATTAAACAAGTTTATAAAGCCAAAGAGAAAGTGATTGACCCATCTTCTTCAACTTCTTCCATTCTTCCCCCTTTGGAAGAAAGGGAACCTATGGTGGATTAACCCACTCTTACACCTCAACATCTTCAAAATCAAATTAAATGAAACTATGGTGCTCGAGAGCGTAGGCGTCGTCGTCATCTCCTTGCTCATCAAATGCAAACCAAAACAACAAAGAAAACCAACCTCCGCCTTTGAAAAAAGCAATAACTAATCACCCTCTTCCTCTTGACCTGCCACAAGATAATACGATACAACAATCACAACAAAATGATCTGATACAACAACCACAACTCTTGATCCATCCTTCATTAGAAATTACTCTCTGTCCTCCAGCCATGATTAATTTAGATGATGGTGATGATGAGGTGATCACTAAACTAGATGTAGAAGTGCATAATGATTTAAACTCTTTATTTTCATCTACCATGAGCTTAAATGAAAAATCTTCTACACCAAGTGAAGAACCTGACACATCTCCTAGTTTGGCACTTGCAATTCTGCCTTTGGACATTCAACCGCCCTTGCAATATACTAAACATGATTGGGAGGCAGATGACTTGTTAGATGGTTGACTTGCATTCGCCTTGCTAGCGTTTTTGCATTTTTCTTATGGGTTTCTATTTTGTACTTGTACGTGTGTATCGTGTTCCCCTGTAATGTGTGTTTGATGTTCTCTCTATCTTTGTGCACTTACTCTATTTGTACCTCTCTTCTTCTATAAGTCACAAATTTTATTTTGCCTTGTTTTTTGTTTTCCTTTTGGGGATGACGCAAAGCATTGAGACCGCAATGTCTCTTCCATGTTGACTCAAAAGGTCCTTTTATTTTGTTCGCTTTTGTTTTTTGTTTCTCCTTTTGGGGATGACGCAAAGCATTGAGATGACCTATGTCTCTTCCATGTTGACCCAATTGGTCCCTTTTCCTTTTTCCTTTATCTTTTTCTTGTGTTTTTCCTTTTGGGGATGACACAAGGCATTGAGACCAAAACGTCTCCTTCATGTTGACCCAAAATCTTTTTCTTTTCTTTTTCCTTTTCATTTTTTTTTGCTTGTGTTTTCCTTTTGGGGATGATGCAAGGCATTGAGACCACAATGTCTCTTCCATGTTGACCCAAAATGGACTTTATTTTTCTTTTATTTTCTCTCTCTTTGCACCATGTCATTCTTCCAATTCTATGTATTTGGGAAATGATGAAATTTCCAAGCTCTTTAATCAAAACATTGCAGCAATGAACATAATAACCCCAAATCCATAGATCCCCTATGTGTTTGGTGTGTTCCTTTCTGGGGGAAAATCCCCTTTTTTTTTGTTTTCTTTTTTTGTTTACATGGTGCAGTCTTACTTGGAAACATATGACTTGGCATAGGGGCTTTCCAAGCTGGATCTCATGTCTTTTTTTCTTTTTGCATTTTTTGTTTCGCTACTTTAAATTAATTTCTCACAAAATGATGTAGCAATTTCTTTAAAGTGGGGGATTACATTGGCATTATTCATTTACATTCTTGGTTATTAGTGCATCCTTTTCCCTTCACATGATGCATTTGTCACTTTGTGGATGACATTGGGTGTGGTTCATTTCATAAGAGTTATCTATCTTTGCATATTATATTCCTCTTAGTGGCTTGATGTGACATGTTGCATCCCATAAGTTGTGAATCTTCTATTCTTTGATTGGTCCTCTCTTGGACATTAGACATAATGTTCCCTAAGTTATAGACCTTGCATGAACTTAACAAGACTCCTTTGAACATCTTTTACATTTTACATTTTGCATTTTACATCTTTTCCACCTTGCATAATGTAGCTTGCATGCCTGTGGTACCATCCTACTTGTTCATGAGTTCTAAGCATACGAAGCTTTTCTTTATCTCATGAAGCACGAACCAACATTTTTTTTCCTTTGTGGCACCTTGTTAAAGTTATTATAAGGTATAACTTTGATATGTTTGAACGGGAAGCCCATTCTGAGGCACGACTTTCCCCATAACCACCTATGTGTTTGTGAGTGGATACCAACTAGTGTATGTTTCTCACCTTTTGGGCCTTCTCACCCAGTGGACAACCATGAGTTCCATTTCCCTAGAGTGAGTATGCATTCTCTTTTTCTCACAAACAGCCTAGATCTTATCCACAACTAGTTGGATAAACAATCGAAGCTTGATCTGATTCTCCCTTTTCTTCTTCTCTTTCACATGTGTGTTCATTTTTTCTTATGTTTAGTTTTCCATGGGATCTTCATCCTGGGGGCTTGATCATCCCTCTTGATCGTTGTCATTCCATCTTGCTAGCATAAGTGCATTTGGATCCCTCTCAATATGCATGGCTACTTTAGTGTGAGTTTGAAGCAAGTTCATCCTCACACTAAAGTGGGGGCTAAATGTACCATAGAAAAATGGATCATTGACATTTTCATGGTTATTTAAGTATTTCTCTTATGATGTTTGAATTATCTTGCTTTGATTTAATGTTGCAATGTAACATATGCATTCACATTAGGTCCTAAATATTCAAATTATGTTGTCTTGTGAAGGTGTTGTGAAGTGTTGTAACACATTTCTACACTTTTCTAGACTCTTCTCATTATAATTCACCTAAAAATCACCTTTTCATCCCTTATCAAGTCTTATTTTAAAGTGTTGTAAAGTCATGTAACAATATTTCATGCTTTTCTAGGATTTTCTTCACTATTTACACCTTTCTTATGCTTTATATGGGGCCTTTATGCACTCACAAGTCATAATTAAGTGTATTTTTTATTGTAAACCCGATAAAAAACATTAGATGAAACTTAAATCCTGACACCCACTTGCAAGCCTAAGGTGGGACCCATTTTCCATGGGTGGCGAATGAGTCCCTCTTGGCTCAAAAATCAAAATAATTCAAAATTCTTTTCAGTTTTTTATTGAAAAAGACCTTATGTCAGCCTCTAATGAGGTATTATTAGGTAATTAGGGTATAAGTGTGTATAAATAAGTGTTTTTCTCATCATTTTACATCTCCCCATTCATTTTTCATTCACTCATTCAAGCATTTAAGCATTTTGCATCATTTAATCAAGCAAACATCAAGCATCTTGGAGCATCCATTGACATATCTTCAGATTTCTTCAACAAGGTTTTGGTGAGTTAGGACACTTGCATGTTGTTATTCATCATTTCCTTCTTCATTTCATTTCATTTCTTTATTAATGGTTTGATTACCAAAGTGGGATTTGACCAAGGCAAATCCCTATACCCTAACCCTTAACCATTTTTCCCCTTTTTCATGTGTGTTTGCAGACTTTTGTATGCAGATTTTTCAAGCAATTAGGTGGTGAAAAGTGGACAACAAGTTGAAACAAAGTGCTTCAAGTCAACTAAACCCTATTTCAAGTTTAGAGACAACCTATAGCCCATTTTTATAGATTTGACTCCATCAACCTAACAAGAAGACAAGTGTAGGTCTCGATCTACAAGATTGACCTTTGAATTTGCATAATTTTGGAAGAGGACTGATTTTCCATCACTGGCGAATGAGTCCCACTTGAGGGTTGAAAACGTTGATTTTGTCAGAATCCAGTTCCTGAAATTCAGAAAGCAGTTTTAGGTCTTTTTACCAATAGCAGGATTGATTTGCCATCAGTGGCGAATGAGTCCCACTAGTGATTTATAGTGATTTATAGTGATTTATGCCAGTTTCTAGAACCTTCCAGATTCAACATTCAACCTCCAGGTATAATTTTTTCAGCCTCTTTCATTTTTGTTTGCATTGGTTCATGTTTTTAGTTCATTTCTACATACCTCACAGTGTTTTCAAACATTGCATATTTCATTAGTTTTACATTTATAATCAATCAATTTCATAACTTAGCTGCATTTAGATCATTACATTTAGTCTTAATCACATTATACATTCCTTTATTTGAGTGAACCACCTCAATTTTAGTTGTTCTATCTCTCTCCTTTTAGGTGAAACATCCTAAGAGTGCAAGAGAAGTCCATAGAACCAACCTCAAAATTGATGGTTCAGTGCCCAAATCTAAAACCCTGATTTTCTGGACTGTAAGTGACTTTTTGTGAATATTTTGACCTTGCAATTAAGGAGATGACTCCAACAAGTTTGAAACCTATTATTCAATCATCTTCAAGCCTTCAAAGCACCTAAATCTGCAATCACACAAAGAGAGAGAAAAACTTGTTGATTGTTAAGGAATAGGGGTTTGCCTTGGTCAAACCCCTTTTTAGGTAATTAAACCAAAATGATGGAATAAGATAATGAAGCATGAACAAGAGATAATGCAATTAGAAACTTTCCATGATGATAGATCTTGAATTTTTGCAACAATTGGTGAAGAATTATGCCCTTGAATGTCTTAGAAATGATCTTGGAAGCTATCTTGACAACCTTGTGAAGATTTGGAGTGCTTGATTTGAAAACTTATAGGCTTGATGTTTCTTGGATGAAATGAGGATTTGAGAGCTCACTTATATAGGCAAGCCACTCAAATGACCATTATTTTGATCCCCAAGGCCAACATTCATCAAAATTCAAGTTAGAACTGCACTTTTCCTGCTCAATTTTGAAAAAGTCCCCAAAAAGGACTCATTCACCACACTTAGTGAATGGGCCCCACCTAAGGGGAATCATTCGGCCAAGGTGGAAAATGAGTCCCACCTTGAATTTTTTAAGGTCCAGGTCTTCAAGATTTCGGAGCTTTAAAGTGTTTTTGTCAGGATATTAGCCAAAATATGCCTCAAGATACAAAAATAAAGGGCCTAGGGGCCTATTAATGATGATATAAAGGGTGATTAGGGATAGGGACGCAAATTTTAATGTGAAAGTGTGGTTAAATACACTCTACAACATTAAAATGAGGTCCACATAGCCTAGAAAGGTACAAGATCCAATGTGAATATGTAAAACACATTACAACACTAGATTAGGTCCACTTGATTCACAAGCCTCCCAAATTTAATGTGAAGATGCAAATAAATACATTTTACAACATTAAATTAGGGAAAAGTTAAGTTAATTTAGCTTAAAACGGGCCCAAGACATAATGTGGATGTGTAAAACACCTCACAACACTAGATCAAGGCAACATTAAGTCCCATTTATCATTAATTATTCCTAAATCAAGCAAGGAAAAGTTGTACTTTTTTTATGACTCTAGCATACTTCACATAACAAGGGGTTGATTTAGGTTGAAGACTTGAAGATCATTTGAAGTGCAAAGTTGCAAAGTTGTCATCTTCATGAAAACTCCCCTACAAGCCAGATCTAGAAGTTTTAGGACCTGAGATCTGAGAAGAAGGAAGTGCAGAAATTGAGCCTTAGGATCACATTCAGAATTCACAAATTCACTAGTACGGGACTAAGTCAGCAATAAGGGCATCTTAGTCCTCTCAAGGGTATTTTGTAGAGATTCTTTCAGATTTTGTTCCGACATCTGAACATTTTGCATTTCCCTCAAAAAATAGCAGCAGGACCAAGACAATAATAAGGTTGTATTTATCCTCCCTCATATTTTGACAACATTTTTGTATTTCCAGAATCCTCATCACATTTCCAAACTTCCCAGGTACATACATTCTAACTTGTTACTTAATTTTTTCATTTGCATCCTTCATTTAGCTTGCATTACTATGTTTTGTGAATTGAATGTTAAGTTGTCTTTTCCAATCTTTTTCTTGGTGGTGAACCCTTCAAAGCCTAAAGAAGCCTCCCTTAGGTCTTCCTTGTTGAGAATTCACTCACCTTGGTGTTGATAGTCAATCCAATTTGGGATCCTAGGGCATATTTGAATGTTGGTTGGAGAAGAGTAGTGTTATATGACCTAGGCCATAAAGCACACATTTTCCATCACCAATCAAATGGGTCTCAAGAAACAAGGCTTGGTGAGGTACCCATGTACAAACACAAGATCTCTCAAAACTGGAGAAAAAGGAAAAAACCACATGGGAAAACCTCCTCTCGAAAAAAGAGAAAGGAAAATGAAGGACTGAAAATCCTTCAAATCAATATGAAGGAATAAAAAGCCTCTAACTAAAACAATGTCCCAAAAAAGAGGAACATGCAGAACATCACTAAAGCACAAAGAAGTTGTAGACTATTGTCAAATGATGACTAATATAGTGTTGAAATGAAGAACCTCTAGAAACAAGAATCCACGAGTGTCCATATGGTAAATGATCCATCTCACTTAAAAATGTATGTAACTAGTTGTTGATGTACATTGCATCTGAAAGTACAAAGGTACAAGAAATAGATGTGTAGATCACTCCAATCGTGAAACCAAGGAAGCATTAGCACCAACAATAGAAACCCCCCCATAATGTTGACAAGGGAGAGTCATGAAAGGTACACTGAAACTATGTGAAACCAAGAAGTGCATGTAGGAGAAACAACCTACAAATAAAAGGGTGTGCAAACTAAGGCACACATGCATGAGGAAAGAATCACTAGGATTCATTGTTGTCATGGAAGGGACACTCACTTGACAAAGGTATAATGGAAAACCTCAACCCCCCATGGCACTTTATATCATAGTGTGAATACAAAAGGCACACCAAGATGTGCAAAATCCCTAGAAATTATACACGAGAATGGCACTTTATCTTAGTACGTCTACAAAAGCGAATGTGCATACAGTAGAAGCCCATAATGTCCAAAAAAGGAAAACATGTTGAAAATAAAATTCCCCAACAGAAAATGAGGATATTGGTAGCACCATAATGAAGTACACAAAAAACATGCACTTTCAAATAAAACAACACAGAAAAAGGAGTCTAGATGTAGAAGATATTCCCTATCAAAGTCTCTAAAATGAGAATTTTGAACATCAAAAGCAATGAGAAAACTAATTTCTAGAAAAAATAAGAATCCAAAATTAGAAAGCACCTACACCACTACAAATAGCACAAAATTCTACCCCATTTCAAAAAAATGCACTAAAAAAGTCCACTATATGGCTGAGATATGGCCTCTGGAAGTTGAGGTGCAAAACTAAAAAGCCCTACAAAGAGGGGTTGAGTAGGGAAAAAAATGATCGCCACCAAATTTAGAAAAAATATCCCCAAATGTGGAGGTCTACCAGACTTAGTAGTCTGAGGAAAAATCTCCTCCAAGTAGATAGTAGGATTTATTTTGCAAAAAAAAAAAATTACAAAAAGACATGTTTTTTATTTTTAAAGTTTAAAAAACCACCATGTTAGAATTGTGAAAAACATGAGCCACAAGAACAAACAATGAACAAATACGCTTTCCATGCAAGATATTTGGAAACAATATGTGAAATATTCCTCAACAAGAAAAAGCTACAAAATGAGCCTCAAGAATCTTCAAGGAAAATAAGAGTCCTCAAAGGTTGGGAATTTGAGAGAAGAAGAGTTAATACAATGAGGATTGAGTTCTATACATGAGAAACCCTAAATGGTAAAGGGATTAGATTAGGACAAGTGTCAACATCACATGCGTTGAGACAATGATCTAATAATAGCTCACTTCAGTTAACATAGAAAAGAACTTAGTTAATTGAATAAAGAACTCCTAAGTTTAGCTTAAATGCATGAGAATAAATTAGACTAGTAATTAATTAAATGTTAATTAATTATTAGCTAATGCATGATTACTCTAACAGTATCTTGGTCCTCTATATACTAAGAATAAGCAAATCTTACACTCTCCCATTTATCCATCACAATATAAGATACTAGTGTGGTCTATCATCAAATAAATATAAGATATTTCGTCACAAAAATTTTGTTTCCCCTTTCTTTTTTTAAATCCAAAATCAAGAATTATGTACAATAGGACACCAATGGTTGTCCTACTTGGATTTACATCTATCACTAGTTTATGATGAAAATAAGACCTAAGTCTATATAAAGATAGGATATCAATAGTTTTTCTTCTTAGACTTACATCTATTATTGATTCACAATCAAGACAAGAACTAAGTCTATATTAAGTTGAGTTGAACTACTTGGAAGGTTCACAATACCATATTTTATTTTGAGATGAGGCCTTAAGGTGAGAAAGCATGAGCATAAGATTGGTCATAAATTTTTATCATCACAACATATACAAAAGTCACATTTATTGGGCACTCATTAAAACTTATTGAACACATAAAGAAGACAAAAAGTTATAAAAAAAGAAACCACAATAAAATTATGTATAAAGTATAGATGGAAAAAAGGAGAAAGCTAAATAAAACTAGCTTCTAGTTTCGATAAGTAAAAACCTCTTTGCAATAGGCCAAAAAATATATAAGACTTAGGTAAGATTTAAAAAATGATCCAATGAGTAATGAGTGTGTTAGATGAGAAAAATAGAAAGGAATCTTGTGTGAAGATAAAATACCCATCAATTCCCTAAAGATTAATAGCAATAACTTACATTCTTTAGCATGCATGATTCATGCATCTCACATACGCACCAAAGTGGGGATAAAATGTGAAGGAGAAAATTGTATGCCCCACTCTTTTATCCTCTTGTTCTATATTCACTTTAGTGGAGAATTTGTGCTTTAGCATTCATGATTCTTGTAGTTTACATGCACATCAAAGTAGAGGACAAAAGTGCATACCCAACTCTTTTTTCCTCTTCTTCTACACTCAATTTGGCAAAGATTCATGATTTAGAATACATGGTTCATGTAGTCACATGCATACTAAAGTGAGGTCAAAATGTATAGGAGAAAAGTGCATACCTTCCTTTTTTCATCCTTTGGTTCTATGCTCACTTTGGTCTTTCTTTGCTTACACATTAATCAATTCAATTTTTTTATTACCAAAATGGGGAGATTCAAATTTGGGAACCTTTCCTCTCAAGCATGAGAGCTTACCATTATATCAATCATCTTGTTCATGAGAAAAAGAGCCAAATAATTACCTTTTTTAAATTTGTGTAAAAAAACACCTTTACCATTGAACCAATTGATCATTAAGTAATGTCATTTGTTCTTGACATAAATGTTTTATACTAACACTAATTTTTTTCTATTTGTCATGTAAGATGATAACATTTTGAAACTTATCATCCATTAGCCTACCAAAACATGTCCTCATTGTAGGAACTCTTACATCCTAGACTAGATAATAGGTGCAAATATTTCCTAGAGACATAATTGCACTTGTGACCTTGTCCTCCCACTTCAAACGCCTTTTCTCACCTTCTTAAGTTGAGTCTTTCTAATATTTTGAGCATTATCTATTTGCTCTCTTGTAAAATATTTCAAATGGACCATCTAAGACCTTGTATGTAAGAATAAACACTAGGACATTAATAAGAATCAAGGGATCACCAAAAGGAGTCAATGTACAACATATTAAAAAGCATTATTTACACCTTTGCTTCACCATTCATAAATCTACATTGGAAGCTTGAATTTTTTTTCTTGTTCATCCTTGATATTGTGACATCAAAAAATTGGGTTCAACTACCAATAAGTCAAATGCACTTCCCTTTATCATAAGAGGCCCCCACATGTGCTCTTTAGCGCACTATGTTCCAAAAAGTATATACAAGTGTAGGTCACTAGACCTCAAAGAGCTTATCAAAAGACAACACAACTAAGGGGAACAAACATGTTCAAAGTCTAAACTATAGGCATGGCAGAAGTTCATAGAACATAATTGTCACAATTTTATAGGTGTACGTACAATTCTTGATTTCTAAATCTAGTCATCAAGCATACCATACAAGAGAATGTCTATCATTAACAACTCTAAATCAACATAAAACTAAGTGAGATTCTAAAATCAACATAGAACTAAGTGACATTGTAAATCTCTTTTACATTTAATATTTAGCCTTATATATTTAAATTTAATTATTATTTGATTAATTGATTACTAAGTTAGATCCAAAATAATGCAAAGAATACTCCTATCAATAAAACTTGAAGTATAAGTTTTTAAATTAAAAAACTAAATTGGCATAACAAGATTTTCTTTAAATTTAACAAAATATGAGTATTTAAGTTTACATCTTAGAAACATGGATTTAAGGAAAAAAATTACACTATTATAACTATGGTAACAATTATAATATTAAAAATATATATAACTTTTTTGAAATTTATTTTGACAGTCCAATTACAGTGTTTCAAAAAAGTTTATATTAAATTATAACATTGCCTCACGTTATGATAGCATAGAAAGTGGAGCCAAATTTGCCATCACCAACGAGAAGAATCTTAAGCTAGATGTGCAATCTTATCCTGACAACAAGATCCCTCACAGCCTTCTAACAGTGCTCAAAATAATGAAGACAAACCCTACTCTTGCGAAGCAAATTGTTAAAAATATCCGCTTAATTCTAACCTTAACACAACCCTGGTTCGGCGGATCTCAGTCCCTATTAAAATCCATTCCTCCAACATTTCTCTTGCACAGCAGTGAGCATCACAATGGCCTCCAAAGCCACGGCTTTACGCTCTGCATTGTTTCTCGCAGTGGCCGCCATTGCAGCACACGGATCTGATAATGTAGCAACTGCAATTTCCATACTTTCTCTCTATTTCTTTTCCTTTTCCAAGTGTTTATATGATTTTGATCTATAGCAACTTCAATTTTCATATTTTCTCTCTAGGTTTTAGGGTTTCTTGGGTTTCAATTTGGGGGTTTTTCAAAGATTACTGATCGTTTTGATTGCGCAGACGCAGACGTGCGTTTACAGCGTGTACATCCGCACAGGGAGCATCTTCAAGGCCGGGACCGACTCCAACATAAGCCTGGCAGTGGGCGACGCGCAGGGCGCCAAGGTTTCGATAAGCGACTTGGTCGCATGGGGCGGTCTCATGGGGCAGAACTACGACTACTTCGAGATGGGAAATCTGGACATTTTCAGCGGGCGGGGGCCTTGCCTTAATGGCCCGATCTGCAGCCTGGATCTTGTCTCTGACGGCACGGGCCCACACCACGGGTGGTACTGTAACTACGTCGAGGTTACCTCAACTGGGCCCCACATTTCCTGTGACCAGCAAAACTTCCCTGTTAATCAGTGGCTCGCCACCGATGCACCGCCATATCAGCTCTCCTTTTCCGCCAATCGCTGTACTTCTTCCGCCGCTGCCGCCGATATCATGTAAGCTTTAGTATTTTGGTGGCGCTGTCGATCTGAATGAAAAAAAAATGGTTTTGAGTATGGATTCTTATCGCCGAGTGCTGGGAATCGGCGGATGGTTTCTAGTTTTGTTGGCTTGGGAAAATTTGTTTCAGTAATATCCGTAGTTTTTGTTGAAAATATGGTTTTTAATCGTGGCAATCTCTACGTGTCTTTATCTCACCTTTTGGACCCATAAAATGGACCAAATATGGAGAGTATTGTCTGATTTCAACGATTGGTACTAGAGCATCATAGGCATATTTTTAAATATAAAATTATATAAAAAATTAATTTTTAGTTGATAGGTTATATATAGTGTAAGCTTTCGTCTGAAAAAAATTGCATGCAGTCAAATAGTTTATTGGTTTTCAGCCGTCATTAGATGAAATTGGATCTTTCTGAATGATATTCAGATGAAATTGGATCTCCCTGAATCATATTCAGATAAAATGGATCTCCCTGATGAAATTGGATATCCCTGAATCATAATCAGATGAAATTGGATCTCCCTGAATCATATTCAAATGAAATTGGATCTCCCCGCGTCATATTTAGATGAAATAATATCTCCCCAAATCATATTCAGATGAAATTGGATCTCCCCAAATCATATTCAGATGAAATCGGATCTCCTTGAATCATATTCAAATGAAATTGGATCTCCTCAAATTATATATAGATGAAATCGAATATCCCCAAATCACATTGGATTCCTTCACATCACACGTGAAAACATATATTAACTCACAACCAATATTTTTGTTTAGAAGGTTGCCAAATCTTGTCTCAAACTCAAAAATCAAGTAGCTCTATATCCTCGATATTTTTAGATTATCTTCACTTGTCATAAATAGATTGAAGCAACCACTCTAAGGAGACTCGATCGTCTCATTTTAATGAAATTTTTGCTTTAGTAGTGTTCCATAAAATAATTCTTGCAAACTCTACCCATTTTTTCTCATTGACATCATTAACATCACTTACCATAATTTCAGTGAGTTTTTTATTAAAAAATATTGTATATGTTAGATCATTTTTTGTTGTATTTTATTTCATTCTAAATTAATTATGTTTCAATCTCCCTCACACCACTCCCTTGTGGTTCCCAATTGTATACCTCCTCCACCAACAGATTTTCTAGCAACCTGAAAATGCTAAGACATCACAAGGTCAATCCCTAGGGGAAGCCCAATGCCAAAGGGTGGCATCAGTGCAGTGTCTAAGATAAAATAAGCCACACGAAATTTCTTGGAGTCAAACCTTATCGAGGAGGGGAACTTCAACACAGTATACAAAGGCACTTTGGTAAATTAAGGGCGAATAATGGTCAAGAGATTTGAGGATTTCCAATAGAGAGCGGAAGAGGAGTTCAAACATGAGGTGCAAGTGATCAACAGGACCAAGCATCACAACTTATTGCCTCTAAAACGCTACAACATGGGGGTCATTGGCCAAGTGTTGAAGTAGGTTTTAGTGTACGACTTAGTGGAGAACGAAAGCCTGGCAAATTATTTCTTCAACCCTACCCACCCTTGCATGGCGTAGTTGCAATGTAAGATCACATTGGGAATAGTGAGGGTGTTGGCATACACGCACTAAGACACACACATGGCCATCATTCACAAGTATGTGAAGGCAACAAACGTGTTGTTGGATAAGGACTTGAGCCTACTCATGATCAACTTTAGGATGGCCAAGTTCAAGACGAAGGACAAGACACACTACACACATCGTGGGCACCCTGAGCTACACAGCTCCCAAGTACGCGCTCGACGACCACCACAATAATAAGAGTGATGTCTTCAACTTTGGCACATAGTACTTGAACTCTTGATCATTCATCGAGCTTTCAACTCGTGCACTAATAGCCTTGAGCACATCCTCATTTCTGATTAGGTGGTAGAAATGAGTTAGAATTACACCTCACCAAAATAATAAACGAGAGGATTCAACATTCCAGTTGCAGGTAGAGTATGGAGAGGGTGTTGTAATTGGCACTATATTACACTTACCCACAAGTTGGGAGAAGGCCTTCCATCTCTGAGGTGTTGAACTCATCCTCGAATTTATTGACCATCTTTTGCCAACACATGATCTATGTGTTGCAGAGCATGGAGTTGAACCTTCAATTGTCCAACAATAGTAGAGATGACTTTACATGGCTTATGTCTTCTAACATGGGCAATGCCTTTTTTTCATCCAATTCTACCTCTTTGTCTAATTTCCATGAATTCCCAAAAATAATATTCTATAAACAAACATAACAATCTAATGCATCAATATTTAAGTATCTTTATATATAGAAAATAGAAAATTAAAATAATATATCTTTTATGCACAAATTGAATTGTAGTCTCTAACATATTAACTTAGAAATATTTTTCTATCGACATGACCATTGCACCCCCTTCTAGTGCAAGTGCTAGTTTTAAACAAATTGGTAAGTTTTAGTTATGGATAAATGATTTTATTTTTTAATTAATATTTAAGAGAAACATTCTAAGGTTTTTGTTTTTGTCTATTTAATGATACAAGTAAAACTCTTTCTTGAATTTGTTTTAGTTGTTTGAGTTTGGCTCTTATGTCTACATTAGGGTGTAAGGTTTGAATTACATTGATTCTTGACTTTATCGTTCTTGCTTGTTTTTGAGACATATTCTATTCTTTTTGGGGCCACGTTAATTCTTGATTTATTGTGTTTGTTTATACATCCCTTTTTTACTACTATTTCTTAGGGTAGATTAAAACAAAGAAGCCCTTTCTAAATGTATTTAGTTTAAACAAAAAAAAAAGCAAATTGACTAACCTTAAAAATGTTAGATCTTTAGAAACTCTAAAACATGTACATAAATAAATGTTAAATTGATATTGAAGGTTATGTGTACTTAGCATTAGGAATGATGATGAAGATTAGATGGGAAATCTTAGTGATCAACAATTAGATATGTAGAAATTGTGCTCCAACAAACTTTAAAAGTGAATGTTCTTTGCTGAGGTGCAATCTCCCACCTAAGGCCTTGAACTTGGAAATGTGACCTTGAACCTACTGTTTGGTTTCTTCAAAAGTGTGTGTCTATATTAATCTATGACATAATGGTGCTAAAAAGCAACATTGGAGCTTGTCATGCTAGGAAGCAAGGTCAACTAGCTTACCAACTTGTGCCTTAGTCAAGCCCACTGATTGATTGAATTATTTGTACAAGTTTGTAGACATGCCAAGTAGAAAGAGAACACTTATATTTGAACTTATGAAAGATGTTGATGCTACACACTACTAAAGTGATTTTGAGATGTTATTTCATAAACATGTGATGTGTAATTATCTTGTCAAAATAAAGTAGGATTTGTGTCTTTCTATACAACACCCCAACACAAAAATTTGAAAACTATGTCCTTAGAGGTGCAAGTAATGGCTAGTTGAAGGTAAGTTGGCTTGGGTCTAGGACTAAATTTGATTTTGGAATTTAGGGGTCAAGGTCGCATAGTCTTGAACAAAGTCTAGGCCCACAAATGCAAGGTTGAACCAAGACAAAAAAAAAATGAAAAATGTGAAGGTCATATTTGGATCCTTGGGGGATGAGGAGTCAAGTTCATCTTTGGCAGAGAATGGGGAATCAAGTTTTGCTTATCCTTAGGTAAAATGTTAAATTTTTGCATAGAAATGTGCACTATGCATGCTACAATATTACATTAGGGGCACTCTTAAAGTGGATCCAAAATGAGTAAGGAAACGTGTTAGAGATGCACTTTTCACCCTTATAATTTTCCCCTACTTTGACTTGCATGTGAACTACCATGAATCATGGATGCCAAAGCATACAAACAATCAATATAGTGATAAATGAAAAGTCCATGTATAAAGGATATCAATATGGATAATTATCCTCATTCCATTTTATGATCGAGCTCCATCTATAAACTTTAAGCACAAAATTCTTTGAGTAGCATTTGATAAATAAATTTAAATAGATATGTCAACAAAAAGTATAAAGACAGTTGTAGGATTGTGAATGAATCATTATAACTAATAAAGGAGGCATAGGATTGCACATAGATCACTTTAACCAAGAAAGGAGGGGGTGTAGAATTAGGGGTGAATCACTTTGACCCTACTTCCAAATGATAAAAAAGAATGGTATAGGACTTCTACTTGGCCACTTTAACCATGCTCCCAAATGACAAAAAATTGGTGTATGACTTTTGGCTACCTACTTTAACCATACAGACTTGATGTGGGCTCACATAATGAATCACTTTAACCATGAACATGTGGTGTAAGACCCTTCAAAATTTAAGATAACCATAGGCATGAATGAACCTTGACAATATTATATGCCTCCTCAAATTAGTTGCACATAAATGATGCAAGAATTAGAGGATAATATAGTAATTAATATATGTAAAAATACATGATCATGTAAGCTTAATAATCATGTAATAATGTCATATATATCATCCTATAAAAACATGGGATAAGATGTCAAAGTTTTGTCATTGATGACATTCAACATTGATGTCAAAGGTGCAGATGTCAAAGATGCATGTGATGTCAAAGGTGCATGTGATGTCTGAAGGTACTGGGTAGTGGTAGATCTCGCAATGGATGCTCTCATAGCAGGTCACAGAGCGGCGGGGTATCAGGGCTAACATGGCCAAGCCCATACGACAGGCCACCATCAAAGCATAGGTCATTGGGCTCACCACTGAAGTCACCTAGATGGGATGAGGGGAGCTCTGGCTAGAGCCTATTTTTACAGATGTATCGTGACACTTGTATTTTGACCGTCGATCATGTGAGCTCTATTTTGTTATATGATACATCTTGACATTGTACCGTGACATGTTTTAAGCGATATATGATATGATATGATTTTTTGCGTCAGTTTATGATATGCAGTCTTATGATATTATGTTTCATTGTTATGATTATGTTATGGATTTTTATGCTTTTATGATGTTTATTTATGCATTCTATATGATCATGGGATGATGTTATATGTTAATGCAATATAGATGACTTAATTTATGATATGATGTTTAGATGATAAATGGATGCCTTTAATTGTATGTAATATGATGTTTATGGCCTATGAATGTGATGATTATAAATGTCTAATGTGAATGCGAAATATGATGTATGGTATTATTATGATTATGCAATGGTTATAAAATATCGATGCAATGTATATGCAATATGATAAATGACAGGGGACTATGATTCTGATATAATGTAAATGTAATGGCATGCCCAATATGTTACGATGTGAAAACATGTTGGAATGAAATGATGATGCTATATGGATGCGCTCTATGTTTTTGTATTTTCTCATGCAAATGTATATGAATTATTATGATGATGTCTATGTTGATGATGCTATCTATAATGCTTCCTAACATGATCATGTATGCAGGGTATTTTTGTGTGTCACAAGATGTTGTCAAGATGGGGATGGAAGAAATGTTAGCATGGAAGAGATGAATGTTAGCATGACACTAGTGGAGACAACTTGACAATGTATACTAGTGCATACTCAAATCTGAGGGAATTAAGTACATTCAAGCAAGATGGAGAAGAGCAATGGAGGTGAATCAATGATGGCATGAAGACTTTATGGTGATATTACTTTATATTTCATATTTTTATGCTTATTTGTGCTTTATTGTTGATTTAGGGTTAGTTTTTATGCTTTATTACATTAACCTAGATTTTTACCCTAGATTACCATGTCTTCAATTTATCTTGATATGATTTTTAATCAAGTTGAATACCAATTAATCCATAATAGTCAAGCCCAAAAATCCTTAGACATCAAAAGATAATCCATCAATCCTCCATACCAACCATCCATGAGCTTTAGTCCTCCATCAATCTACCCTCACTACCAAGAGTCACTTAACACAATCCATACCATTGATCCATAACAAACATCCATTAGACATCTTTATCCTAACCTTGACAAGGGTAACCAACCATCCACCAATCCATTTGAAGTCTCCACATCCTATCCTAATCCATCATTCACTAATCCATTTCAATCCACTCCATCCCAATCTACGACCCCATCCAATAAAGACACATTTAGCCATGAAAATTCCATCAATGTCCAAAATCACATTCCATTGCCTAAACCTTTGGATATATGTCAAAAGGAAAATCCAAAGCATGACGTCATAACTCCCCCTTTATGTCAAGATCAAACTATTTCTTCTAATCCTATTCCATCCCATGATCCTATCCTTAAGCCTATCCAAGAAATTCTTCTAGACAACCATGTCACCCAAGACAAACCTATCTTTGATCAAGATCCTACCATTGAACAAGAAACTCAAAGTGATCCGCTTATCGACCTTTATACCATCCATGATCAAACATTTGAAGTCGATCCTATCCAAACTCCAAACACCTCCATTTCCCAAAGTGAGACACTTGCCTCCTTTGGACACATAGATAATCAAATAGATGACATGGATTGTCACAAAAGAACATAAAAAGGCTACTATGGATCAAGACAAACTTAAACAAGATACTATGGATCAAGTAAAAGAAGAGACAAAATCTACCATGGAACAAATCAATATCCCAAATGATCAAGCAAACACAAGCATGACAAATGATAAAGCCAAAATATCCTATCAACTAGGATCATCCGCTTTTATCAAATCAAGCTTTCTCACATAATAGAAGATTCCAAGCATTAGTTTCCACATACATAATGATGGGTTCACGTCTTGCTTCCAAAATAACAAATACCCCATCACAAGTAGAATATGTTAGAGCATGTGATATCAAGGAAGAGGACTAGGCCTACATGAGCAAGGCATTCTAGAACCAATATAGTTTTATGAAAATCCTAGACATCAAGGTCTTGGCTATTCTTCAATCAAGAAATAAAATTATGTTAGTGATACCTCCATGATATTAGGGAACACTTTATTCAATACAAACATCAAAATGGGGGCCACGAGTATTCCTTTTCATAAGGTTGTTGCCAACACTCCTTCCATCCACATCATAAACCATCATTCCAACATAGTTAAACCTATCAATTGGAACCAACAAAAATAAAGTTCTTACAAGCTTAAAGCCTGAAATCAAATACCAAAGGCCATTGAATGCAAAAGTCCAAGTGGACATAAGGTTAAATTGGATCCCAACGAAAAATGGATCAAGTAAAGAAAAGAGTTCAATTTGAATATCCAATCAAAATGTGGAGCCACAAGAAATGAGGTCTCCCACATATAATAAATGTCCACCTCCTTCAAAATGGTCATCACACAAGGCATATAAAAGTCATGGTTCCAAACACTATCCCAATCAAAATTCCAAACTCCATCATTCACCACGCCAAGTTTGGAAAATAAAAATTCCTACATCCAAAATGCCAAATAGTCCATCCACACCTACCATCATCCATCATAATCCTACATCTCGCCTAAAGTCTAAAAATACTACTTCACAAATTTGTCGCATCTTGGCAGCAACTCTTTATCATAAGGACTCCCATGGAACTCTACCATGATGTGCGTATTTCGACAAAGCCAAACCTAGTATCAAAAAGGATCAAAATGGCATTGATCAGTTGTATGCAAGTGCTATGATCCTAACAAAACAACTACTCCATAAAGGTCACTATTGGCATATCATGACACCAACATCTATATCAACACCATCAAAGGATTCAAAACAATTAGTGATCATCCAAAATATCAAGTCCATATAAAAAAATATATAAAAGAATGTCACCTTGATGAAAACTTGGAAAATAGGTGTCTTGTGTGACATCAAAAATAAAAAAATATAGTAAAGAGAAAAATTTCATCCAATAGGGAAAACCATTCTTATGGCACTTTGGATGAGTGCCATGATGAAAATATGGCAAACAAGTGTCATGTGTAAAAGAAATTATCTATGTGGACTATTAAACTTAGGGGAAAGTTGTCTCATCTCCCATACCTTTCTCATGACATTTTCCATCTATCCATTTAGTCCATATCATTCCCATCCATTTTCCCACCTACTTTGGTCTTGATAAGGACTAAGGTACAAACATAAATCATGTTTTGGGAAAATTTTGACATGTCTATCCTTTTGTCATACACTATTCATGAAATATCATGTCATTTCCTTCATAACATTATCCAAACCCATACCTCAGAGAAAAAAAATTATCATTATGCAACATAGTCCTTGGAGACCATATGATAATTCTTCCAACCAATAATCCTCGTGTCTCCTATCTTTTACCAAAGCCACCCATCATCCTTTCATACCTATCGCATGTCTTGGTTTTCCCTTGTCATTGGTTTAAGGATTTTAATCTACTTATCCAAGTCCCCTCCATAATCCTATCTAGTCCTAAGGTTAGTCATTCTAAATGCAGTCAGCCTAATCCATACAATCTTGTTGTGCATCCTAGTGCATCATCCAAAATATTATTTGTCTTTGTTTCTAGCCTTTTTGCAAACCTTGATCCTTTAGTCACATTATCGTTATCCTCATTTTGTTTCAAGATGTTTCCTTCCCACATCAAACAACATCGTCATCATCCTTATCACTTGTCAATTGGTTTTCAAATTGACTAGGAGCAAGATCATGGTTGTCCTTGGATTCTTGTGCATTCTTGCTTGCTTGCTTGTAAGAATCATTCACATGTATTTGTCATGATCCTTATATTCACCTTTCATAATAATTTTTTCCTCCATCATCCTCACATCATCCATCATAACGCTCGACATCATGTGTCTTTTCACCTTCCATAACGCCTATCCCATTCCACTCCTAATACATTGGTCTCATACTCGACTGGGGGAAAATACTTGACCTATGTCTTCATTGGATCCTACACTTGCTATTGGAGGTCATTATATCAAAAAGCCAAAAAAAATCAAATATTCCTAAAAAGACAAAAAAATCATAAACTCTCAAAAATCCAAAAAAATCAAAACATGTCAAAAACACAAAAACATCCAATGACCTTCAACAAATCCCCAAAAATAGATTCAAATTCAATCATGTCATCCTAGGTCTAGTCAAACTACACGTTGCCTCTATGACTTAACGTAGGCAAGGCCATCTGTTTGATGAGCCCCCGAGGCCACCTAGGTCAGTCCTTTAGGGTTTTTCGATTCAGTTATAATGAATCAAATGTTGCCATTAGACACAAATAGTCATAAAAACATCAAACAAGTCATGAATCAATAAGAAAAACAAACCAACAAATCTTCAGGTCACCTTAGTCAATTGTCAAAATAGTCAAATGTTAAATCAACCTTAAACATCAAATCAATCAATCATTTGTCTTATATAGGATGTGCCCTTCCTACAAGTTGGACATTGTCATTATTTTGTCATTTTCCTTATATAGGTGGTCACATGCTTGAACCAGACTTGACATCTTATACGACATGTGTTGTCTCCTAAAACCAAGCCTTGTCAAACAATCAACCCATCAATCACCTAGTAAATTAAACATCAAATAATCAAATCTTTGGCAAACACTTTGAATGGTTGTTGACTTTGTTGGGCTATTTTGTCTTATTCCTTTTGGCATTTGTTTATGAGTCATGTTACTAGCTACCTCAAGGATATCCCCTGAAGTATTTAGAGGAGTGAGGATGTCTCATGAATTTTTTCTTTGACTACTATTTGTGGATTGTCTTGACAAAAAGATGGGGACAACTTTTCCCTTTGTATGAGTCAGCACACTCCTTGTCTATGACTATCTATTTTACTGTCCAATGATGATTAATGCAAAGCCTTGCATAGAAAAATATTCATCTTTAAGTTGTCTCTACTAATGCCATACTAACTTCCATATCCTTCATGCTAACATTTCTTATATCCTTCATCCTCTAGTCTTTTCATCCATTTCGAGAGCATACTTGTGTTCTTTGAACACATGTTCTCTCGATGGGGCATACTACTACCTCCTTGTCATCCTTCCTCATCCTATAGCATACTTGTGTTCTTTGAACACATGGTCTCTCGATGGGGCATACTACTACCTCCTTGTCATCCTTCCTCATCCTATTCATACTGGGGCATATTTTTGATTGAATTTCTTTGACACAACACGATAAACTACATTGTATCAAAGAGGGGCAAAATGTAGACAATAAACATTGTCCTAAGGCCTACAAACTCTAATTCTCCATCATTTCCCTTTTTCATCCTTGATAATTAAATAATTTAATTATTTAATTATTCTCTAATGTCATAAGTCCTCTATTACTTAAATAAGTTTAATTATTTAATTAATTCATTTCTAGCTTTATATTTTGCTTCTTTTAATTAATTAAATATATTTTATTTATTTAATTACATCACTAATACTCTTTTCTCCTATAATTAAATAAGTTTTATTTATTTAATTATTTTCCACTTTCAACTATAATTAAATAGCTATTTTAATTATTTAATTATTCATTAGCCTTTTCTATTAGAAAATTAAATAAATTTTATTTATTTAATTGCTTACTAATTTGTCATTTTCTTTCCCCTTTTAAATTAAATTGTTATGAAAAAGCCAACCCATCGCATGTCCTCTATAAGTAAATAATACTTTTATTATTTAATTATTCATTTGAATTTCTCCTACAACCTCTTTTTTTGTGTCAATCTTATCTTCCACATCAAATCTTATCTCTTAACATCTCATTTAATTCTAGCTCTTGATTAAATTATCCTATAATTCAATCTTAGCCATTCATTCCTATCTTTGCCCTAATTTTTCCTATTACAACTTTCATTCTTGGCCATTGATTGACACATCTCTTTGGCATTCAATCCCAACCCTTTATTCGAAATTGTTTTTTCTATAAAATACCCTAGTCTTGTCATTTTCATCTATCTTAGTTCATATGCAAGTACATGTTGAGCGTGAGACAACAATCTTCAATATTTTGCTAAGCATTGTCATAGGCTACTAGTGCATACTCAAATATGAGGGCACTAAGTGCATTCAAGAAAGATGGAGAAGAGTAATTGATTGAGGTGAATCAATAATGGCATGAAGACTTTATGGTGATATTACTTTATATTTCATGTTTTTATGCTTATTTGTGCTTATTGTTGGTTTAGGGTTAGTTTTTATGCTTTATTACATTAACCTATATTTTTACCATAGATTACAATGTCAATGGTACTTGTATTCATTTCAAGGTGTTTTGTTGATGCTTGTCACAGATGTCAGAGCATGGTAAAGATGTTACAGCATGGCCAAGATGTTAGAGCCTGGTAAAGGTGTTTGATGATTGATTCATTTCACAGTATTGATGCAAAAGTCTTTATGATAGAGTAGTAGTGGTATTTGTCCTTTGCTTCATTAACAAAGTGATGTTTGATCATTTAGTGCTATAGTAAGATGGTGTGTTGATAAAATTTAGTGTTCATTCATGGAGTCTTCATTGTCATTTTGCATAGCTCATGGTATTTAGTGGATGCAGAGACTGAAGAATCATTGAAGGCAAAGATATGGGCAGAGACTAAAGAATCATTGTCTTTGAGAATTGTTATTTGAGTCTTAGAAAGTTGCAATGTTCTTGATGTTTATGAGAATTGGGGTTTTTTTTGTTGATTACCTTTCAACAATATTGCCATTATTTTCATTTCTTATTTGCTGTTCCAGAGCCTTATAAAGGATTTTATATGTTGGTAATCCCATTTTAGGGTTTTGGTTGCTAAGATCACTATACCATATAACCCAAATCATTAAGCATATCTAAAAACCCTAAACTCTATACTATATCCTAAGACCTAGGGTTTATGTTTTAGGAAGACCATCAAAACAAAGTTAATTGTATGTTATGTTTGATTGTTGACTTGGTATATCTAGTGAAAAGTCACTTATGTGACAACATTGAGGGTTTAGGCTCATGGAAAATTGACCCCTACTTCTTTGTAGAATCGACTAAAAAGGTTAAAGTCTCTTTGTTTACCTCTCAAAGGATGATCAATGGATGTTATTTAATTGGTATATTGGCATGGTTTGAAGACCAAAGGTTCTCATTTAAACCTAGAGAATGGTTACTTCACAAGCCTTCAAATTGACGAGCATTTGCATGTCATTGACCCTGTTTCAGTTATGCACAGTTTTGTAACAATATAAGATAGTGATGATTTAATAATGAAGCCAATGCATTGAGGTTTTTTCTAATCATGGTCTAAGATCAGTGTGTAAATGTATTGAAGGTTGAGATAGCATGGTGAAGGAGACTTGAATATCAGTATATAAAGAAGGGTTATATGGAGTTTATGACTTTATTCATGACTTGTATTTGCTTTGCATAGATTAATATAATCTTAGAAATGAGATCATAGGTATATGGAGTTTGATGGAATGCGGATGACCTACTATAGGTTGACTTGCATGTTCCTTACTATTATTTTTCTTTACTTTCTTTTTCATGTTCTTTTTGTGATTGCATGTGTGTAATGTGATCTCCTCTATATTGTTCGGTTTGATGTATCTCTCTCTTCATGTGCATTCCTCTATTTTTATCTGCATTCTTCTATATGTCATAGACCTTTTATCTTTTCATTTGTCTTGTGTTTTATTTTTGGGGATGACGCAAGGTGTCAAGACATTTAGGTCTCTTCCATTTTGACCCAAAAGCTTTTTCTTTGTTTTTGCTCTCTATGTGTCATTCTACCTATTCTACGAGTATTTAGGGAATGATGACATTTTTGAGCTCTATAATCACATTGTAGCAAAGATATGCAGACCCTAAATCTGTAGATCCCTTATGTGTTTTCATTTTGGAGGCAACCCCTTCCTCTTTTTCATGATGTAGTTTCATTCGAGAACATATGAATTGGCATAGGTTTTTCCAAATAAGCTCACATGCCTTCTTCATTAGCTACTTTAAAGCAAATTTCTCACAACAATGGTGTTAGTAATTGATTTAAAGTGGGGGCATACATCGACACTCATGTTTCACTATGTGATTTTCTTTGTTCTTGTGATGCATCCTTTTCTTGGTGGTGTCATTGGGTTTGATGTCCTTTGAGAGTGATATTTCTTAGCGTACAACTTTCCTCCTAGTGGTGATGCTATGTGTTACATTCCCTAAGTTATGATTCTCTTATTCTAAACGTGTCCTCTCTTGCAAACATTAGGCACGATGATCCGTAAGAAGAGACCTTACATGAACTAAGCAAGATCCCTTTGAACAAACCTTTACCCGCATCCTTGTTCATAAGTGTTTAACATTTAATACAACTTGTTAACCTTGTGAAGCTCAAACCCCTCCCTTTAAGGCCACCAAGCATAACACACCTTTCTTGCTAGTAGAGCCTTCCCCTTGTTCATAGTGTGATTAGTATAACACAACTTGTTAGGCCTTATGAATCTTAAAGCCTTAGTATGTGTGTGGCACCCTATCCAAGTTGTTAGAGGGATAGCTTTGGTATGGTAATTACACTGAGAGCCTATAGACCTGGCATGACTTTCTCACTAAGCCACTTTCTTGGGGGCTCACCTAGTGGACATTGAGTTCTTCTTATGAAAGTTCTTCGATAAACAATTGAGACTTGATCCACATCGAGTTGGACAAACAGGTGAAGTTTGATCCGTCACCCTTTCTCTTTAGGCCTTTGATGTTGTATGATTGAGTATCTTTGTCATTGTTGCATACATGTGTCTTGTATGTCTACTTTAGTGTGAGTTTGACATGGGGTCATCCTCTCACTAAAGTGGGGGCTAAATGTAGTGTAGGAAGAAGTATCCCTTTTTCACACTTAATTAGGAAATAATAAAATGAACATAATTATGCCTTGATTTAGTGTTGTAATATGTATTTTACATATTCACATTGATTTTAGGGCCTTATTAATTAAAATAGACTTAATTGTGCCTCAATGTAGTGTTGTAGAGTGTACCTCTTTACACTTTCACACTTATTTAGGGCTTCATTAATTAATTGAGGTTAATTCAAATCCAAGCCTAATTAATTGCAATTCCTGAAGAGGAAAACCCGACATTCATTAATGCCATAACATAACATTTATCATTGAGAAATGTGTGTCCTAGGTGAGTGACCTAGGACCCATTCACCCAAGGGCGAATGGGTCCTCACTTAGGCCTAAGACCTAAATTTTAACTATGTTTTTGGTGGTATTTTAATGATTTCAAATCTATATTCACATTTCAACTTGTGTTATTTGAATTTTAGGAAATTAATGTTACATACCTATAAATATAAGGTCATTTCATTATGTTTCACCTAATATTTTCAAGTAAGCTAGCAAATTCAATTTATCTTAAGATCACTTTCACAAGAGCATTACAGGAGCATTTCAAGAGTAGATTTATTGAAGAATTATTGCAAAAATCAAGATCCTATTGTCATGTCAAAGTCTTCTTGCATCATGCATGTTATAGGAGCTAATATGTTGATGTAGTGTTCATGATCCATTCAAGCATTCAAGGCATTGTTTCAAATCAAGTTTCAAGATCAAGATCCACATTCATTGAAGCCATTTCATGCTAGTTGCAGATCTACATTCCAAAGTGCATCCAAGGGTTTGGTGAGTTGTGACATAGGCTTGTTCATTCATCATTTTGTTTATTCTACTTCATTTCATTACAAGGTTTAATTACCAAAACAACTTTGACCAAGGAAAACCCCCATTCACCAAAAACAAAACATTTTTCCCTCTTGAATTTGTGTTTGCATATTTTAGGTGGAAGATCTCTTGAAGAGAAAAATTGAAGAAATTGTCAAAGTTGCATTTGTTGTCACCATTGTTGCAATTTCACGAAAACTCACCTACAAGATTTATTTCCAACTATCCAACTATGAAAATCAAGGATCTAGGAGTGCAGACATAGGAGAAGAGAACCCCAAAACTATTTTATAGAGCCCTAGCCATGACCCATTTTCCATAGGGTGAATGAGTCCTTAGGTAGCTTTAGAAAAGCACTTTTGGTGACTGGTACACATCATTTTCCCTCTCTCAAATCCACAATTTTATTTCTGGTTACATCAATATTGAGCTTAATTTTTAAGGTCCAAGTTGTAGATTGCATTTTGGAGTTAGTTTGCTATTTTTAATCTTTCTCCCCAAAGTGTTGTTTAATCAAGACCCCCATCCTTGCAAAAAAAAGGAAATTTGTAGGTTCACACTTTGACTTGACTCACCTCAAGGTTGATGTTCTTTTCATTGTGTGGATCTCATTTCCTAATGAATTGAAGGAAAATAGGTCCCCTAATTGGGTTATCAGTCCTATTTTGGTAACCCACCCCTATTATTCTTCTTTTCAACTCTATATTTTTAAATATCATGAAATAAATCTAATTGAAAATTTTCATCATACATATACTTATATTACAAAGATAAAAATGATCTAACATGCAATATTGAATTTCATTTCCATTAAATGTAACTATAATGAATTCATTAATAACACTTGCATTATAAACATGAACCATAGTATCATGAAACATGGAAGCATATATTAAGAAGGATAGCATCATTAGGTATAATAACATCATCACATGTAGCATGGTTTCTATATGTATTAATAGAGCTTAACAATAGATTATCATAATTTTTATGAAAGAAGTATTATTATCATTAATCATATAAAAAATAAAAGAAAATCCTTTAAAATGGAAGGAAAATTGCTAACAAGCTCCATGAAAGATGATAAATTAGATACAAATTTAACCAATTAATTTACAAAGCATTTGTCTTTTTGGTAAAATAGTGTGTTATCCTTAAGGATCAAAGGATGCGTACAACAAATCATTAAAACATATTATGACCCTTTCAACATGATCATGAATATAATTACAAGGTAAAAATTTAGGATCGATAATGAATGATATAAAAATCAAATAGCTATATGGATGAAGGAGAGGGATAAACCAAAACAAAATTCTAGGTGAGAGGAGAGTATAAATAAAGAAGGTACACACAATTTTACATATAAAATTAAGATGAGAATAGTTAGATCAAATTTTAGAAATGGAAGGTCAAATACTACAATAAAATCCTAGAGGGTGCAAGCTACACAGGCTCACCAAAATGTGAATCAAAAATAGTAAGCAAAAGAAAGTATAAACAATGAAGACACACAAATTTTAGATTTTAAAGAACAATAATGAAATTAGAAAAGTTAAATAAAAAATTAGAAATATGAACAAGGTCAAAACCCTAGAGGTTTTCAAGGGTAAGATTCATCAAAATATAGAGGAAATTTAGTAACCTAAATTATATTTCTCTACATTTATTATATAGTGTTTAGTAAATGAATAAATTAATCAAACATAACTAACAATAGATAAAATAGGTGATTCAAGACATATAATAGAAAGCATGTAAATGAAAGAAAGAAGAGGAAGATGTTTCTTCATTATTTTCTTGTGTCATCGTGTTGTTAGAATTGACTAATGCACTATTGTTGATATAAGTTGGGTATTAGATGAAATTGAAATGAGGTGCAAATAGTTCCAATCAACCAAGTTATACTATTATATGATTAGGGACATAATTATATCTATGGTTCCATTCAATTAGTGTGATCACATCCTTTAACCATGATATTGTCCTTTGTACTTACAAATCTTAAAGTTCACCTTTGATAAAAATATGAATACATAATGTGATGATAAACACCTATAGGAGTTTGATGTGTAATAATTGAAGTTATGGACTTATCTATTCCCTAGTTAGATCTATGTTCTTATTTTCACATGATCAAAGACACAATAATGTTTTATACCTAAAATGAAAGACTGGTGTAATATATATTCATGCAAGTTCTAATGCAAGCCTACAATAAAGAAATACTTATGATTTTCTTTTCTTGCTTGAATATTATGTCATTCCATGTATGGTGTGCATATCTAAAGGTATAGGTGTGTCTTTAAATGTGATCACATCAATTTGAATACTATGGCATGCAACCTATTGAGAAATGACCAAATTTTAGGATGAAATCAACTTAGAAATAATGGGAAGTAATTTTTAATGTAGGAAAATGTGATCACATGCACAATTTCATTTGAGGGATATGATCGCATCCATGATCATGTCCAAGATGTGGAAGTAAACAATAGGGGTCAAGTGTATGGATGAATTAAGGTTAAAGTGAATAACTGGAAGAATATTTTTAGGGTTATGTTAACTTATGCACACAAATCACCAAAATTGAGTGCTAGGATGACTTATCTCAAGAAAAGGCCAAGGTGAAAGTAAACTAAACAAAAATAGTGCACACTTCTCTCCTCAACACTTAAGAACTTATAACAAATTGAAAAGGAAAATACATAATCATTTTCCTAAATCAGAGGGAGAATAAAATCCATTTTCTATAAATTAAGGGAAAATAAATAAATAACACAAGCATGCCCTAGATTAAGGAAAGATGAGAATGTAAATGAACTAAATGCTTAAAAAATAAAACAAAATAATAAATGTCCTTAGCTAAAAAATTGTGATAAATAACATAATGTGATATACTAATGCTTTAGGTCACTTTTTTTTATCATGGACTTGATCTTGCAAGTGTTGATCTAATATATCTCATGGATTTGATATATACTCACAAATTTGATCTCTACAAAATTTTAAAAGGTTGTTATTGGCTCACTTTAATATTTTCAATCTACTCATTTATAGAAACTAGTTATATTGTTTGATGGTTTGCACAAGGAAAGGATAATTGCCTCCCTTGTGTCAAACCATGTAAGGATACCAATTCAATAACTAGATAATGATTGGGGACAATGCTCTTAAACATGCAAGATGTCTTAGAGATGTTTATGCAATGTAGATTCCTTAATAAACACTCATGATAATGTGAGCAGGTAACAAGTGACAACTTTAGGATGAAAGAGACATAGATATGTCCAAATGATCTAAAATGAGTTGCGAGTACTCTTTTAGATACAATCCCAGGGATCAAACAAAATTATTTCATGCCTATGTCAATAATAACAATCAAATACATCTCAAGTCAACCCTATATTTGAATTTAAATTTTAAAAGTTAAGGGGCCAATACCCCAAGTGCAGAAGTGACCAAGATAACTATTACGAGTACAAATTTGACTAGAGGTAGAAAAAGAATACACTAAAAGTCAAAATCAGTCATTTAAAACAATTGTAAATAGAAATGAGTAAAGCTAATATCATTGCACACTCTCAACTAAAAATATAAAAACCAATCTAATCAAAATAAACCCGAACATTAAAATAACACAAATATACAATTTTCACCGTTACACAAATAAAAAATCTAACTAAAACCCTTAAAACAACTTTTATTTTAATTTTATACAAAATCACTCAAACCAAAACCAAAAGACACAATAATTTATGCCAGTGTTCTGATAGTGATATTCAAACTACTTCCAAAAATCCCATAAATAAATGACCAATTGTTTTGTTTAAAGTGGTTGTGACTCATATTTTCTTGTCACTGAAATCTAATAAGATTTCATAAGTGATTCCCTTGCTTTAAAAAACGCACCTACCGTAAACGGAAAAAAGATCACGGGCTTTCAATGAAGGCGACATTAATGCCTTTCTTTTTCGAGCTTAAATGCGCATTTATTTCCACAAATACAATCAATCCTTTAGAAAAGGGCCGCCAAATTATCCGCGTTAAAAGATAATGGACTACGCGCCCACAAAATAATTGGAAAAAAAAAAATGCTTTAAATTGAAGGCCAAAAGCTTCATTTATATTTTGTACGAGGGAAAATGGTATATTAATATACTTTGATGATTGGATTTTTTTCTTTATATTTATTAGTGTAATATGACGTGTTTTTGTATGGATATGGTAAATAATCTTATCTTAGTTTATTGTCGTTATCTTTGATTTTAAGATAAGATTTTTATGTCTCCTTCATTCAATTATTTTGGTTTAGATCTATTGGTACAAAATTGATCCACGATTGCAAATTTGAACCCTAAATTTTTAATCTAGTTCTTAATTTGAGTTCATATTTTTCTCCCATTATGAGTTGGTTGAAACATAACTTATTTCAAATTATATGCTAGGGTGGTATATTGAAGAATTGGTCCTAATTTCTTGAGACAATTTTGGGAAGGATTCGTATAAGAGCGTCAAAGCAAACCTAAGAGCATCTTAATTGTATTATTATCTTGAATAATCTTCATAGGCATATTGCATGGTTACTTGTTGTCTTGGTCATCATCATTGAATTGGTCCGCCTAGAGGTCTTACTAGGGAGAACATGACCCTTAGAGTCCAGTAGATTCCTTTGAGATGTATGTAAACATTGCATGTTCCTTACTATGATTTAGACATTAGAAGATCAAGGTAAATTATTTTTTATCATTAATTTGTTGTCAATTCATTTCCACAAGCACAAGTGCATGTTTGCACATTAGTTCACCTCCATAAGTGTAAAGATTAGTTTTACAATCATTTGGACAAAGCCCTAATTTTTAGTTGGTTGGAAAATTCATTCCAAACATCTTCAAAAATATATTCCATAGTTGAAACTTGAGCTAAGTATTGCATTTAAATTCAATTAATTTATGCAATTAATTCAATATTTAATTATATATACTCCTAGCTTATATAATTAGGTTGATTGCTTTACGTAGTTGTTTTATTTATTCAATTAACCTAAGTATTTGTGTGTGATTCATGCACTTACATCAAACAATAACCTTGACCTATCTTACAACTTGTGAGACTTGGCCTTAGTGTTTATCCGTTCTACATTAGGGTTTTAGAATTGATTGTTTTATAATTGTTTATGTTTTATCTCAAATATGATTAGGATGTGGGCCCTTTATTTATGTTTCTTAATTTATTTTTATCGAGGTTTGGGTCTTCATTATATGATCCACTTGATTATTACCCACCTAGCCTTGTTTGTGTATTATTGATACATCTTTTATCATGGATTCTCATAGTTCATTGTCCTTAGTCTTTAACCATGTTCATATTATAGATTTGGATATGTTTCTATGATTTATAACATTTGATATTTTCATAATTAATGCTCTCATATATTTTTTTATCATAAGAATAGGGATGACTTCTCTATGGAGGTTTTGTTCCATCATGTATGTGATTTTTCATCCTTAAAATTGGTTAGTTTTTCCCTTTCCTCTTAAATATAATTACTTCTCTTGTCCATGAGTTTCATGTTCCTTCTACATTATGGCTAGTGCTAGTGATGTACATGATCCTAATGATGTTTTACCTTTACACACATTCTCTTCTCATGTATTGGCTCATATTGATGATACTTTAGCTTCGAAATCTCATGATACATCTAAGAATGCATTCTTCTATGTAATGATGATATACCTAATAAGCATATTCACCATACATCTCATGATAGTTCTCCCCCATGTGACTCTCTTCATTCATCCTTCTTTGAGGATCATAGTGTTGTCTACTCAATAAATGCACATGTTTCACCTTCACTTTCATATGACAAATCCTTTGTCCATGCATAGTAAAATATCATGTCATTATCCAAATCCCATATCTTGGAGAAAACAAGTTATTCTTATGTGGCATAGTCTTTGCAGATCATATCCTAAAGCCTCCATTCCATAATCCCCATGTATCCTATCCCTTTTACCAAGGAAATCCATTATCCTTTCATACCTATCACAAGACTTGGTTTTCCCTTGTCATTGATTTCAACATTCCAATCCACCTATCAAATATCCCTCCACTATCCCATCCACTCCATCAATAAACACAAGCAGACATCAAACATAGACATGTGCTTCCAAACCATCAAACAACACACTTGAAAAATGTGCTTTTAATGTAAAATCTTAGAGAATGACATCAACCTAGATAGCATGCAATCAAAACAATCCTTTGCCATCGTGAACATTTCCTTATTATCCATCACTTGTCTTATACAAGATGATTCCTTCTCAAAACCAGACACTTGTCTTATACGAGATGTTTCCTTCCTGAAACCAGACATGATCCAAATCTATCCTTTAGTCATTCTCGCACCTTGGTAAAAGATATTATTGTTGTGTGTCTATTGATCATTGACTATCTTTTTCTTTGGTTTATCTTTTTTATATTTTGATCTTTCTTTGGATTATCTTTTGACCCATGCTATTCCTACTCAAGGTCACCACGATCATTTCATATCATGGTGTGCTTTGACATGGCATAAATTGGGGCAAGGTCTATTTTTTTTCTATGTATTGTGTTTGATGGTCGTCTCATCACAAATCCACCAAGAGTGTCATACGCCTTGTGAGTGTTGGGGCATCTAATTGTCTATTGCTTATTTTCTTGAGAGTCAATCCATGCATTGGATACATTGTCACTTTGGTCTTCTATACCCTAGTGCATAACATCCATTTTTATATCAAATAAAGGTTGCTAATCTTAAAGTCAGCATAACACATCATCATTACTACATTCATATTCATTTTCTTCCATCTATTTTATTAAATCTTTTTCATCTATCATTTTCCATCTTTCATCTAAAATTTTCATCTTCTCTTCTTTCAAGAGATCACCCATGCAATGAATGCACAGGTAATCTCTCAAGGGGGCATCAATCATCTCAATCATCTCATCTTTTCTATTTTTTCATTTCTCACCTGACTGGGGCATATCATCACCTTCTTCATCTCTTTTTTTTTTTTTCTTCTTAGCTACTTTTCTTTTCTTTGAAACAATGTTACTTTGAAGATTGCTTCAAAGAGGGGCAAAATGTAGACACTAAAAATTGTCCTAGTTAAATAATCTTATTATTTAATTAGATTAACCTTATTCCTCTAAGTTCATATGTATTCTTATCCATATAATAAATAATTTTAATTATTTAATTATTTTAAACTATTCTCTAAGGTTAATTAAAGAATTTTAATTGTCTAATTAATTGACCACTTTGTAAATAATTATCTTTAATTATTTTATCTCCAATTTTCTTCATCTAAATTAAATAAATATGTTTATTTATTTAATTAACTAATTTTTAAATTCTTCCAAAATTAAATAAATATTTTTATTTAATTAATTATTCATGTGAGTGCAAATAAATAAATTTTATTTATTTATTAAACTTACATTCTTTTCAATCTTTCTATTTTTTTTGCTTTCATCTTTCTTCCATTTTGGAAATTAAATCTTTCCTAAATCATTAACTTTCCTTCATTTTGGAAACATCTTCTTCATCCACCAATCAACTTAGTCATCAAAATGGAAACTTCATGTGCACAATTATCTATTAATAGAATTAACAATTCATTATTATCTCTTCAATCTTCAAAATGGAAATTTTTGTTTTGTAGTTGAGTTGACTCTACTGATTTTTAAGTTATTTCATGTCGTCATCCTCATCCTCATCTCTTATTTGATTTTTCCTTGGAAAGTCTATAAATAAGATCATTTCTTCATCATTTGGGATCTCACATCTTATACAAATAAACTCTGTCAAAATATTTTATCAATCAAATCAATCATCAATCGTATGGTTATGCTGTTGAGATTTAACACCCACATCCAAAGACAAAGCAACATCACATCATTTCTTTTTGGGGTTTGTAGTGGGATCGGTAAATAGATTTAAAATTTGATTTCTTTATTTATGTTTTCATGTTTTTTGAATTTCTTTTTTATTTTATTTCAATGCATACATTTTGGTGAACCTAACGTGAACACTAACCTTTATTGCCTAACCTTGTTTTCTGTGAGTTTCTAGTGTTTTCTATCTTGTAGGTTATGGGAAATTTATGGGGCTGTAAAAATCAGAAATTTTAAAAGTTGTTTGAAGACAAACAAACGTCACCATTGTATCTAGAAGGGTTGTTCCATAAATTTTCATATATTATACATCATATTTTGGTGCCAAAGAACATTTTAAGCTTAAAAAATGCATTTTTCAAAGACTTTCTTTGTTAATCCATACATTTATATGGATTTTTAATAGTGGACTATTATTCTATTGCTGCATGTCTTAAATTTTTGTTTTAAATTAATTTTCTTTCATTTTTTATTAGAAAATTAATTAACGGAGATTTAGTTACTTGATCAAATTACTTGTGCTTCTTTTTCACAGTTTTTCAAAATACTAACTTGCCATAAAGCAAGCATAAATTTCAAATCACTAATCAAATTCTCAAGTTCTTGCAGGTGTTGGAAAGTTGGTTATGAGGGGCAGGGGTGCAGGCTATGAAGTAGATCATTTTTTTCAAATTAGAAATCAGAAATTAGGTTGTAGCAAAACATATGGAGAAATTATTGTTAAAGAGTACTAACAAGTGGGTTTTGCAAATTTTTAAATAGTTTAGGATTCACATTTCAATTGGTGCATAAAATTAACTCACATTTACATTTGATGCATCTAAAATGAATCCTACAATCTTCACATTTACATTTGGTACTCTAAAATGAGTCCTACAATCTTCACATTTCAATTTGGTGCATCTAAAATGAATCCTGCAATCTTCACATTTCAATTTGGTGCTCTAAAATGAATCCTACAATCTTCACATTTTAGTTTGGTGCACTAAAATGAACCCTAATATCTTCACACTTCTTTTTGGTGTTTAAAATTGAACCTACAATCTTCATTTTCCCTTGGTGCATTAAAATTGAACAATGCAACTTGCACATTTCAATTTGGGCTTAACAACTTACAACGACTTGCATATTTCAATTGGTGCTTTAAAATTGAACGACACATTTCAATCCTTGGTGCAATTAAAAATAATTATTTGTTGTGATTGGGAAGTTATTGGTGTGTATGCTCTTCTCTCACACACTTGTGTGATCTTGAGAATCAAAAACACCAATTTTTCCTTTTCTTATTAGTGCCTTGCTTGTTTTGTGTGTCTTTTCAAACATTTTCTATGAAGGATTAAAATAAAAAATTCATATTTCGATTTGATTAATTAAAGAACAAGTGTATTTTAATCCTAAAAGAGTGTGTGTGTATGCTCTTCTCTCACACGCTTGCATGATCTTGAGAATCAGAAACACCACTTTTTTCCTTTTCATTTTAGGGGGGTTGTCTAGGGATTTCATCACCCTAGAGGATGACCTCAACTCCAGTGTTCTAGTGGAGTATAAATAACAAGGTGTGAATCGAAAGACACACCTCTTGGAAGTTGTGATTATATCATTTGAGATAAGCCCCCAAGAACTTTATACCTTGGGGAAGTGAAGAAGGGTGGGTTACCCTCTTCTCTTGGCTATTTGACTTTCTTGCACTTCAAATTCATGGATTAGGTCTCATGTGCCCTTGTAGCATATAGAGGATTCCACCAACTTATCCAACCAAACAATTCCATTGTCCATCCTAATTTGAACTCACTACCATGTCTTCCATTCACCTTGATATGCTTTCTAGTCAAGTTGAATACCAATTAATCCACAATGGTCAAGCTCGACAAGCCATAAAATTCAAGAGACAATGGATTTAATTATTTATCCCTATCACCCACAACCCATAGTCAACCACCCATCTATCCCTCTTACCAACAACTCATAAACTATATTCCTCCATCCATCTACCCTCACTATCAAGAGTCCCTTAGCACAATCCATGCCATTAATCCACAAAAAACATCCACTTATCACCCTTATCCTGTCCTTGACAAGGGAAACCAACTTTCCACTAATCCCTTCCAAGCCTCCATGTCCTATTCTAGTCCATCATGCACTTCTCCATTCCAAGTCTCCACATCCTCTTGCATTCCTTTGTCCACTAATCCATTCCAATCCAATCCATCCCAGTCCATGACTCCATCCAATAAAAATACATTTAGTCATGCAATTTCTATAATTGTCCAAAATCACATTCCATTGCCTAAACTTGGGGATATATGTCAAAAGGAAAATCTAAATCATGACATCATAACTTCATCCTTATGTCAAGATCAAGGTATTTCTTGTGAGCCCATTCCATCCCATGATCCTATCCTTAATCTATTCGAGAAATCCTTCCTTTGGACAAATGAACAAATATATTTCCTTCCTTTGGACAAATGAACAAGATCCCGGGTATCACAAGAGTCTAAAGTTGGCATCTCCTCCTGCATGGCTAGTTTCCAAGACTCACTATCATCTGCAAGAATATCTTCCTTCTAGGATCTTGTCTCATTGCCAATACTCAATAAAGAAAATATACAATGGAAATCTAGTGGGCTACACTTTCCAATTGAATTTTGTTGTCTTGTGGATCTTCTCAAGGGTGGAGTAAGATACTCTTACTCAAGTTCTTTAGTATTCTTAACTTCTTCTGTCACAAAAAATTCTTCCTCTTCAAAATTTTTACTTGAACTCTCTTCTTCTTCTCCATCCTCAAGTCCATCATTATGTTCTTCCTGATGTGCATCTTCTTGCTACAAATAAAAATGCACTATATTTTTCCTTTTCTTCTCTCCTAGATATATAGGATCCAAAATAACTCTAAGTTCCCTAAAAATAACATCTCTAGAATAGAAAAAAAATTGGGTTAGAGGATTTCATAGCTTATATCCTCTTATATTCTCACCATATCCAATGAATATGAATTTCTCTTCTTTTGGATCCAACTTGGAGTGATTTAATTAGGAACTTGAACAAAATCCTCATAGCCAAAAACCCTTAAATGTGAAACAAAAGGTTTCTTACCCTCCACACTTCATAAGATGTCAAATCAAGAGCCTTGCAAGGATATATATTAATCAAGTAGAAATTATTACACATAGCTTCTATCCAAAAACATTTATCCAACTATACATCACTCAACATACTTCTGGCTCTTTCCATCATAGTTTGGTTCATCCTTTTTGCAACACCATTATGTTGTGGTATATACATAGTTGTCTTTTGTCTTATGATACATGTATTCTTACAAAACTCACCAAATTTCTTAGATAAATAGTTCCCTCCATTATCTAATCTTAATACTTTTATTTTCAATCTTGATTGGTTTTCTACTGAGGCTTTAAATTCCTTAAACTTAGTGAAAACTTCATATTTATTTTTCATAAAGTAAATCCATGTAAATTTGGATACATCATCAATGAAGGTAACAAAATAACAAGATTTACCAATAGAATCATTATCCACATGACCAAACACATCTGTATAAAAAAAATTTAATTTATCTTTTGCTTTATTAATTCCTAAAGTAAAATATGCTTTGTTCTATTTTCCAAACACACATTGTTCATATAAATCAAAGTTCTCATCAGAATAAGATAAACCTTCCAACAAATTTTTATTCATAATAGTTTTTCAAACATTTTTTCTTATGTGGCCCACTCTATAGTGCCACAACATACATGTATTTTAAGAATTTTCATCCACATAGATAGAATTCCAAACAATAGTGGCATCAATTTAAATAGATTTCCCATCTGAGTTCCCCTTGCTACTACCAAGCTTCCTCTCACCAATCTACAACCATGCTTATTAAACCTTACATACATTCCCAAACCATTCAACTTTGAAATTGAAATCATATTTCTAGCTAATCCAAGAATATGTAAAACACTAGGGAGGGTTTTAATCCTCCCATCATTGAAACACAATAATACCTTTCCCCATCCAACAATTGGATATGTAGTGTTGTCCCCAAGGTAGACATTGCCTCCATCATATTTTTTATATGTGGAAAACCACTCCTTATTAGAAGTCATATAATACAAGCATCCTGAGTCAACCAACTAATGTTTATTAGAAATTTCTTTACAAGCAAAAAGTAAAACTTCATCACCTGCATCAGAGGAATTTTCTATGGCGGAATCCCATTATTTATTTTTATTTATGCACTCCTTCTACACATGTCCTATTTTCCCACAATTCCAACACTTTACTCTATTCTTCTTTCCAAGAGTCTTAGAATGACATTTAGACTAGTCTTTAGGCCCTTGATCTCCTTTTATCCCTCATTATTTTGGCCTACCCCTAACATTAAGAGCATCCACTAAGTTATCCATAGCCTTCTTCTTTATTTCCTATGACATCAAAGTTGTAACTGTTGGCAATACAAGGGAAGACAACTGAGAGGGGAGGGGTTGAATCAGTTGTCACATAAATTCAAAACTTATTCAACTTATTAGCCTTATTCTTTGATCTGATTATTAACCATGAAAACATAAATCATCAACACATCAGAAACACACATAACACCAATATTTTTTTTTACATGGAAACCCTGTTAGGGAAAAACCACGATGGAGGTTAGTCCACAAGATTATACCCTGTTAAAATTATAATGAAAATGAAATATGGGGAATGCACATGCATTCAAGCAGACTACCTAGAGCTCACTGCTCAATTACAAAGGAAGACACATTGTCTTACAAAGAGATTCATATTAAAGCCATCTGGATTTTGAACTGAGAAAATAGCATATGCTAATGCTTGATTACAGTTCCAATTAAGCACATGAACACTTATTTACTCTTCTTCACTCTTCTTCACACTTCTTCACAATTCTTCACACTCTACTTTTCCTTTGAATGATTTAGAACATTATTCACGTACACACATAGAAGCACACCTTTCTCACCCTCAAATTCAAATAAACAATCGCTCTTATATATCTACAACATGAAATTTCATCGCTACAAGTTTGCCACAAATAAATAATATAATGAATATAAACTGTCAGCCCAAAACATTTAAGATTATCAATGTGAATCAACCAAGGTCGGCCACAACTTAGTGAGGACCCAAATCAACATCTCCAGCACAAAGACACTTCAATTAATTTCTCCTCAAAGATCCACAACACACTACAAACACTATGTTGGCCAAGAACAAGAAAAACATGAACACGCAAGAGAAAATCACCAACCATAATCACAATGATCAATGCAGACGTGCAACAAAGATAGAGTATGATCTAGAAACATCCACAAGCATCACAAATCACAAGAGAAGCATATGCAGCAACTTAACTGAATGAAATAGCATCATCTTCAATTAGGAACACCAATTGAAGAAATAGAAAAACTGTCTGAATGGAAATCTTCATAACTCGATCAAATCTTCATGCGGATCTCTAAAAATTGATGTGGATAAACTAGATACACTCATTAAAAAACCCTTTATTCCAAAGCCTCTGATCAACAATGTACAAAAATAACCACTATACTGAACATCACTTCAACACTGACAACCTGGAACTCATTTATTACAATTTTCCCAATATCCTCGACATATACAACTTCAAATACATTTATGCTAATAGTGTTGACATCAATGAAAACCACATATTATCAACACAACCACAACATCCAACAATCTCCCCCTTTGGCATTGATGGCAACACATGATGTGAAAAATGCCATCAACGCAACTAACTCCTACTTAGGTTTTGACTCATCTTCTCCTCAACACATTCACATAATATTTCTCCCCATAAGGCTCTTTCCTTGGATAATCACCAATTTTTCACATGACTGTTCTCCCCCTTTGACATCAATGATAAATTTCTCTAAGCTTTGAACCACATATCTATATTTATGAACATCTGACTACTCCCCTTGAGTAGCAGCCACCACAACATCAATTCAAGACAAGACATGACTGTGAAATGCACAGACTATTGCACACATTTCATTGCATCCTAGTTCTGATTAGGAGGGGTAATCACCCCTAACTTCCCTCTAAGATACTCAAAAGTATCGTTAGGCAATGGTTTGGTAAAGATGTTTGCAATTTGCTCTTTAGTAGGCACATACTCTAATCTAACTTCCTTTTCACTTAACTTCTCCCTCAAAAAGTGAAACTTGATAGATATATGCTTTGTTTTTTAATGTAGCATCTAATTCTTGGAAATTTTAATAGCACTTGAGTTATCACAAAATATAGCAATAGGATCATCATATATAATTTTGATATCCTTCAACATTTGTTTCATCCACAGGACTTGAATACAATTATTAGCAACAACAATGTATTCAGCTTCTGCAGTAGATAAGGAAATGGCATTCTACTTCTTGCTTAACCATGAGATTAGCTTCTTACCCAAGAAAAATGCTCCACCACTAGTAATTTTTTTGTCATTCACATCTCCTGCCCATTCAACATCAATAAAGGAACTCAAAGTAATATCATCGTCTTTAGGATACTGTTTAAATAAAGATTCAAACAGCTCCCTTCGGGTCCCTTTTGCAAATGTTCGTATGCCGGCCTGTGCGTCGCCAATTTTATTTGACTTTCTGATAAAGTTTTGATCTTCCCCTTTGCGCATTTGTCACTTCACAACTTCGGATAGCGGCTCCCCTTTCGGGTCCCGAGATGCTGCGCTAGGCGTCCACGTGTCTCGCCTACGAAGATTTTTATTTCCTGTTGCTTTGTATTCTCTTCAGGTTGTGAAAGCCTTCCACAAAGGCCATCACTCCTAAGATTGTCAGAGGGGCCCACATCTTGGTACGTGGCGGCGTATCGCAAACTTTCCTTACAGAGATAAAATAAGCAGCTGCGGGCTACGAAATTCTTCCGCAGCCTTCTTTAACTTTGGCGGGCCCTACCTTCTGCCAGGTGGCAATCTTTCGCAGCCTTTTGAACACAGCAAGGAGGTGAACACAGCGGGCTGTGAAACGCTGCCACGCGTCTTTTGCACCCAATTTAGGCAGCTTTCTCCCCACTTCAGGAGAGACCTTAGCCCCTTGAACATGTGTCGCTTCTTCGCAATCTCTCGGCGGCAGTAGGAGGAATTCTCATTCGGGTCGCGACGGGCTACCACGTGCCTTACACTGATCATCAAAGCAGGCGGTGGGTTGGCTGAGCGGGATTATGTTACCGGGTGCTGCTCGTCATAGTTCTCTGAGGTGGTGGATGGCACTTGTTGCCTCGAAGCTTGGCTGGGACCACTGCCATCATTATGAGGGGTGGGCCTACACCTGAATATCCAAATGTCGTGTTTTTACTCGCTGCCATGGTAACGACATTGAAAATCTTTTGATTCTGGCATCATTGCAGGAGATTGTGGGATCTTTCTGTTACAGCCTTCCAAAGCGGTGGGAGTTTTTCTCTCCAGCTATATATACTCTCTCTGTCAACGAGAGAAAGGTCTGAAATTTTGAGGAAAAAAGGCCCAACAATAGATAGATCCAAGAGTTTTGGGAAAAAGGATACTGGTTATAGCAAGAGACACCAGGCCTCTCTTATATGTTTATTTGCAAGAAACTTTCAGACTGTGCCAACTGTTCGGCCTTTCTGTTTTTCATGTATTGATTAAACTATAAACTGTGCTTTTATTGTCTTAAGCATTTTATTTGACAGGACTTATATATATTGTATGCAAGCTTGCTTATCTAAATCATGTCTAAATGACTCTTCTTAGTGGTAAGGATGTATGCGATAATATTTTATGTCAATGAATGAATTGTTTATGCTATACTTTTAAGTCTCCGACATTTTGGAACGTGATAACACCATTCAGGCCCTTAAATCTATGATTTATCGTGCCCATCAGCATATTTGGCGCATCGCCTTAGATTAGCCTTTCCTTAATTGTATTCATTTCCTTTTCCCTTTTCCAAACCCATTATAGAAGAAGCCGGCTTCTTTAAAACTCAGAGGTCACTCAGTTTGGCGCAAAGGGGCCCCCCTTGAACTGAGTTTCCCATAAGACACTGTTACCTCGTCAATTTTTGGCGTCAACAGTTGTACCTTTTTCTGGTACACCCGGTGGGACCCAAACTAATGAAATTGTCTTATAAAGGGGTGTATGAGCCATCGGCCTGTAACTAGATCCCAGACTGCAAATAACCCAGGTTTACTAGTGCCTCCATTAGGTACAGTCCAGGCCGCAAATCAGTTAGTAACCGTTCCATTCCCACCACCTTTTCCTCTCACCATGTTGCCGGCCGCGAATAGAAACTATGTAGCATGAGATGCTGGAAGTCCCCTGGTAGCTCTGGTAGCGCCTACTGTTTGGGGCGCTATCCCGATTTTGGCCCTGAAAGCTCTTCCCAAATTTGCCAGAGATAACACAAAAATGCCAGCCGAACATTTGCAGGATGTAGCGGATGTATGTCTGGTACACGGTATTACAACGCAGAATGTAGCCCTGAGCCTCCTCGCTGCGTCCTTCAAAGGCAAAGCTCTGGATTGGTACCGGACACTGACTCCTAATACCATCCACACTTGGGATGACCTCGGAGATCCGTTCTATGAAAGGTTCTCAAATGACGGAGATCGTTCTTTGTTATATTATCAGCTGTCGGTCATAAGACGAGGGCCCCAGGAGGCTCTGACTGATTTCAATGCCCAATTTCACCTAAATTGGCGGAGGATTCCTATGACTATCTGCCCGACTCCAGAACTGGCATTCATATTTTACCTGAAATCCATTAATCCTGACATTTATGTGATGATCAAGTCTTTGGGAGGAGCCACTCTACCAGATGCTTATGCTACCGCTACCAAAGCAGAGAATCATTTAATAGATTGCGGGAAATTGCCTCCTCGACCTATTGTGCCGATATTTTCTGAGATATCAACCTCTGCACCAGAGATCGCATCAACTAGTGCGCCAGCAACTCCCTAATCGATATACTCATATGCAGCCGCTCCTAAAAATTTGGCCTCTACATCGGGTGCTCCCAAGGATGAAATGGGCGACCTCAAGGAGATGTTGCGAACTATGGAAAATAACATAACAACTCTCAAGTGGAACCAAGCAATGCCTCCATGGCCTGCATATCAAAACTATCAATGTGGGTGCCCTGCCTATCAGCAAAATGAATATCAGAATGCACCCCACACTAATTCACCTGCAACGGCTACAAACCAAATGGTTTCGGTGCCTACGCCGCTGGCAGGTACTTCACCAAGCTCAAGTAGAGAACTAACCGCGGGACAAAACAATCTTATTGATGACATCAATCCATGGTGCTTCCCTTGCAATGATGTGCATATGCCCCGAAATTGTCCGCGCGGCAACTTACAATAAAAGGTAGCAGAGCAACGTAGTCAAGGTACTGCGACAGAAAGCGGAGAATACATATATGCCTCGGCAATGGAGAATGCGGTCCTAACCGCGCAAATGCAAGGAATGTCCTTAGAGCAAGAGTCCGATATTGTTCCCGATCATGCGCTCTTCTCATGGATGGAAGATGAGGAAATGGTGTTTGCAAATGACACATCCACAGCCGAAACACCATAGGTACAGTCTGACTATAACACACGATCAAAGAGGAGATTCACCGGTGAGCCTGTTGTTTCACTTTCAGACAACCCGCAATGCAAAGGCATGTCTGATCAAATTCCTGGTGCTTCGACCATCTCTTCGCCTTCTCAACCACAGAGGGAGATTATTATAACAAAAGCAAAGGAGCAGAAATCTCTGAGCTCGTCACCCTTTAATGTGGTGGAGCAATTGAAGAAATCATCTGCTAATGTGTCTTTATGGGACATTCTAGCTATCCTGGAATAGAAAACTATGCTACAGAAGGTGCTTCAACAAGAGATCAGCTCAGTACCAACAGAGCCTTCTACCAGTACCGAGGCGGTTTATCAAATACCACTGGCTAAGGTTCTTGTAGACAAAGCGAAGGAATCCCATACGGAAGGCGGAGGTAGGCCAAAACCTCAACCCTTATTCTTAACCCTCATTGTAGGGGAAAAGCTATTACACAACGCTATGATTGATTCTAGCGCTAGTACAACGGTTATGCCAAAACTGATAGCTGAAGCCTTAGGACTCAGCTATGAACCTATGAAGAAAGGGGTGATGCAGCTAGATGGAAATAAAGTTGATATTGTGGGTGTCATCAAAGCACTTCCGTTAACTCTATTTGCCTGCCCAAGTATCATGGTCCTGCAAGATACAGTGATCATAGATGTTCCCCCTATGTTCGGTCTCTGTCTATCCCAAGAATTTACTTCAAAAGTGGGTGGATATTTGTCTTTAGATTGGTCACATCTAATACTTAGGACCAAACATGGTGCAAAAAAGAAGATAGAATCGGAGGCTCTACATTCCGAACACGTGGTGGATGAGGCCCTGATCAATTTTGAGGCCGCACATACCTCCATCACCAAGCAAGACATGTACAATGTCGAACTGCTAGAAGAGGAGGTGAGCGGAGACAGAAATGATAAGGAAGATGCTTTGTTAAGTGAACACATAAATAATGATCCTTTCAGGAATTATCATGCTATGGGATTAGGCACATATGTAATTTATGATGAAGACCAGGTTCTTCCGAAGGTCGCCAAAGAATCCTATGATGACGTAGCAAATGAGCTGTGGACATTGTATTTTGATGGAGCAAGGAGCAAAGTTGGAGCTGGAGCAGGGGTATGTCTAATATCCCCACAGAATGAAAATTTGTTGAGGTCTTTCCGTTTCCAATTCGCCTATTCAAACAATGAGGCTGAATATGAAGGGTTAGTCCAAGGCCTAAGCCTAGCGGAACGAATGGGTATCAAGCAATTGATTGTGTTCGGAGATTCTGAACTAATAGTTAATCAAGTCCGAGGAATCTCTGCAGCAAAGAATATCCGCATGAGATCCTATCAGCATCGAATCTGGGACCTAATGGAAAGTTTTGAAGCTTTCAACATCCTGACCATTCCCCGAACGCAGAATGGCGATGCGGATCGCATGGCGGTGATTGGTGCTCAGTTTGACCCTATTTCTGACTTGCTTCGGAACAAATATTCAGTGTGAGTGCTTGTTCGACCAGCAATCCCCGACAATGATTAGAGTTGGCAGGTCTTTGAGAGCGATGAGCACATCACCTCGTTTATCCAACACTCTGGGGAATTTGCTGATCAACTTCAACCAAAGATCACCGAGGCCTACGAAGGATAAATTATGCAGCTCAAGTCAAACAAACTTTCGAAAGGGTTAGTTACTCTTGAGAATTTTTTCGATTATAATGATGCCCGAAATGATAAGCAGAAATTCGTGGTAGACAAAAGTGATTATGAAAACCTTCGGGTCTCTAATGACAGGAACCTTCGGGTCGGAAAAGATGTCCCACAGCGAGATAGAGAAAGGCTTATCAGTTTCTGTGGAAAATATGGAGTAGTGGCCTGGTCCTACGATGAT
>VDFB02281492.1:851743782-851759641 GCA_007258455.2 Sequoia sempervirens | reverse complement strand
AATGATGGAATAAGATAATGAAGCATGAACAAGAGATAATGCAATTAGAAACTTTCCATGATGATAGATCTTGAATTTTTGCAACAATTGGTGAAGAATTATGCCCTTGAATGTCTTAGAAATGATCTTGGAAGCTATCTTGACAACCTTGTGAAGATTTGGAGTGCTTGATTTGAAAACTTATAGGCTTGATGTTTCTTGGATGAAATGAGGATTTGAGAGCTCACTTATATAGGCAAGCCACTCAAATGACCATTATTTTGATCCCCAAGGCCAACATTCATCAAAATTCAAGTTAGAACTGCACTTTTCCTGCTCAATTTTGAAAAAGTCCCCAAAAAGGACTCATTCACCACACTTAGTGAATGGGCCCCACCTAAGGGGAATCATTCGGCCAAGGTGGAAAATGAGTCCCACCTTGAATTTTTTAAGGTCCAGGTCTTCAAGATTTCGGAGCTTTAAAGTGTTTTTGTCAGGATATTAGCCAAAATATGCCTCAAGATACAAAAATAAAGGGCCTAGGGGCCTATTAATGATGATATAAAGGGTGATTAGGGATAGGGACGCAAATTTTAATGTGAAAGTGTGGTTAAATACACTCTACAACATTAAAATGAGGTCCACATAGCCTAGAAAGGTACAAGATCCAATGTGAATATGTAAAACACATTACAACACTAGATTAGGTCCACTTGATTCACAAGCCTCCCAAATTTAATGTGAAGATGCAAATAAATACATTTTACAACATTAAATTAGGGAAAAGTTAAGTTAATTTAGCTTAAAACGGGCCCAAGACATAATGTGGATGTGTAAAACACCTCACAACACTAGATCAAGGCAACATTAAGTCCCATTTATCATTAATTATTCCTAAATCAAGCAAGGAAAAGTTGTACTTTTTTTATGACTCTAGCATACTTCACATAACAAGGGGTTGATTTAGGTTGAAGACTTGAAGATCATTTGAAGTGCAAAGTTGCAAAGTTGTCATCTTCATGAAAACTCCCCTACAAGCCAGATCTAGAAGTTTTAGGACCTGAGATCTGAGAAGAAGGAAGTGCAGAAATTGAGCCTTAGGATCACATTCAGAATTCACAAATTCACTAGTACGGGACTAAGTCAGCAATAAGGGCATCTTAGTCCTCTCAAGGGTATTTTGTAGAGATTCTTTCAGATTTTGTTCCGACATCTGAACATTTTGCATTTCCCTCAAAAAATAGCAGCAGGACCAAGACAATAATAAGGTTGTATTTATCCTCCCTCATATTTTGACAACATTTTTGTATTTCCAGAATCCTCATCACATTTCCAAACTTCCCAGGTACATACATTCTAACTTGTTACTTAATTTTTTCATTTGCATCCTTCATTTAGCTTGCATTACTATGTTTTGTGAATTGAATGTTAAGTTGTCTTTTCCAATCTTTTTCTTGGTGGTGAACCCTTCAAAGCCTAAAGAAGCCTCCCTTAGGTCTTCCTTGTTGAGAATTCACTCACCTTGGTGTTGATAGTCAATCCAATTTGGGATCCTAGGGCATATTTGAATGTTGGTTGGAGAAGAGTAGTGTTATATGACCTAGGCCATAAAGCACACATTTTCCATCACCAATCAAATGGGTCTCAAGAAACAAGGCTTGGTGAGGTACCCATGTACAAACACAAGATCTCTCAAAACTGGAGAAAAAGGAAAAAACCACATGGGAAAACCTCCTCTCGAAAAAAGAGAAAGGAAAATGAAGGACTGAAAATCCTTCAAATCAATATGAAGGAATAAAAAGCCTCTAACTAAAACAATGTCCCAAAAAAGAGGAACATGCAGAACATCACTAAAGCACAAAGAAGTTGTAGACTATTGTCAAATGATGACTAATATAGTGTTGAAATGAAGAACCTCTAGAAACAAGAATCCACGAGTGTCCATATGGTAAATGATCCATCTCACTTAAAAATGTATGTAACTAGTTGTTGATGTACATTGCATCTGAAAGTACAAAGGTACAAGAAATAGATGTGTAGATCACTCCAATCGTGAAACCAAGGAAGCATTAGCACCAACAATAGAAACCCCCCCATAATGTTGACAAGGGAGAGTCATGAAAGGTACACTGAAACTATGTGAAACCAAGAAGTGCATGTAGGAGAAACAACCTACAAATAAAAGGGTGTGCAAACTAAGGCACACATGCATGAGGAAAGAATCACTAGGATTCATTGTTGTCATGGAAGGGACACTCACTTGACAAAGGTATAATGGAAAACCTCAACCCCCCATGGCACTTTATATCATAGTGTGAATACAAAAGGCACACCAAGATGTGCAAAATCCCTAGAAATTATACACGAGAATGGCACTTTATCTTAGTACGTCTACAAAAGCGAATGTGCATACAGTAGAAGCCCATAATGTCCAAAAAAGGAAAACATGTTGAAAATAAAATTCCCCAACAGAAAATGAGGATATTGGTAGCACCATAATGAAGTACACAAAAAACATGCACTTTCAAATAAAACAACACAGAAAAAGGAGTCTAGATGTAGAAGATATTCCCTATCAAAGTCTCTAAAATGAGAATTTTGAACATCAAAAGCAATGAGAAAACTAATTTCTAGAAAAAATAAGAATCCAAAATTAGAAAGCACCTACACCACTACAAATAGCACAAAATTCTACCCCATTTCAAAAAAATGCACTAAAAAAGTCCACTATATGGCTGAGATATGGCCTCTGGAAGTTGAGGTGCAAAACTAAAAAGCCCTACAAAGAGGGGTTGAGTAGGGAAAAAAATGATCGCCACCAAATTTAGAAAAAATATCCCCAAATGTGGAGGTCTACCAGACTTAGTAGTCTGAGGAAAAATCTCCTCCAAGTAGATAGTAGGATTTATTTTGCAAAAAAAAAAAATTACAAAAAGACATGTTTTTTATTTTTAAAGTTTAAAAAACCACCATGTTAGAATTGTGAAAAACATGAGCCACAAGAACAAACAATGAACAAATACGCTTTCCATGCAAGATATTTGGAAACAATATGTGAAATATTCCTCAACAAGAAAAAGCTACAAAATGAGCCTCAAGAATCTTCAAGGAAAATAAGAGTCCTCAAAGGTTGGGAATTTGAGAGAAGAAGAGTTAATACAATGAGGATTGAGTTCTATACATGAGAAACCCTAAATGGTAAAGGGATTAGATTAGGACAAGTGTCAACATCACATGCGTTGAGACAATGATCTAATAATAGCTCACTTCAGTTAACATAGAAAAGAACTTAGTTAATTGAATAAAGAACTCCTAAGTTTAGCTTAAATGCATGAGAATAAATTAGACTAGTAATTAATTAAATGTTAATTAATTATTAGCTAATGCATGATTACTCTAACAGTATCTTGGTCCTCTATATACTAAGAATAAGCAAATCTTACACTCTCCCATTTATCCATCACAATATAAGATACTAGTGTGGTCTATCATCAAATAAATATAAGATATTTCGTCACAAAAATTTTGTTTCCCCTTTCTTTTTTTAAATCCAAAATCAAGAATTATGTACAATAGGACACCAATGGTTGTCCTACTTGGATTTACATCTATCACTAGTTTATGATGAAAATAAGACCTAAGTCTATATAAAGATAGGATATCAATAGTTTTTCTTCTTAGACTTACATCTATTATTGATTCACAATCAAGACAAGAACTAAGTCTATATTAAGTTGAGTTGAACTACTTGGAAGGTTCACAATACCATATTTTATTTTGAGATGAGGCCTTAAGGTGAGAAAGCATGAGCATAAGATTGGTCATAAATTTTTATCATCACAACATATACAAAAGTCACATTTATTGGGCACTCATTAAAACTTATTGAACACATAAAGAAGACAAAAAGTTATAAAAAAAGAAACCACAATAAAATTATGTATAAAGTATAGATGGAAAAAAGGAGAAAGCTAAATAAAACTAGCTTCTAGTTTCGATAAGTAAAAACCTCTTTGCAATAGGCCAAAAAATATATAAGACTTAGGTAAGATTTAAAAAATGATCCAATGAGTAATGAGTGTGTTAGATGAGAAAAATAGAAAGGAATCTTGTGTGAAGATAAAATACCCATCAATTCCCTAAAGATTAATAGCAATAACTTACATTCTTTAGCATGCATGATTCATGCATCTCACATACGCACCAAAGTGGGGATAAAATGTGAAGGAGAAAATTGTATGCCCCACTCTTTTATCCTCTTGTTCTATATTCACTTTAGTGGAGAATTTGTGCTTTAGCATTCATGATTCTTGTAGTTTACATGCACATCAAAGTAGAGGACAAAAGTGCATACCCAACTCTTTTTTCCTCTTCTTCTACACTCAATTTGGCAAAGATTCATGATTTAGAATACATGGTTCATGTAGTCACATGCATACTAAAGTGAGGTCAAAATGTATAGGAGAAAAGTGCATACCTTCCTTTTTTCATCCTTTGGTTCTATGCTCACTTTGGTCTTTCTTTGCTTACACATTAATCAATTCAATTTTTTTATTACCAAAATGGGGAGATTCAAATTTGGGAACCTTTCCTCTCAAGCATGAGAGCTTACCATTATATCAATCATCTTGTTCATGAGAAAAAGAGCCAAATAATTACCTTTTTTAAATTTGTGTAAAAAAACACCTTTACCATTGAACCAATTGATCATTAAGTAATGTCATTTGTTCTTGACATAAATGTTTTATACTAACACTAATTTTTTTCTATTTGTCATGTAAGATGATAACATTTTGAAACTTATCATCCATTAGCCTACCAAAACATGTCCTCATTGTAGGAACTCTTACATCCTAGACTAGATAATAGGTGCAAATATTTCCTAGAGACATAATTGCACTTGTGACCTTGTCCTCCCACTTCAAACGCCTTTTCTCACCTTCTTAAGTTGAGTCTTTCTAATATTTTGAGCATTATCTATTTGCTCTCTTGTAAAATATTTCAAATGGACCATCTAAGACCTTGTATGTAAGAATAAACACTAGGACATTAATAAGAATCAAGGGATCACCAAAAGGAGTCAATGTACAACATATTAAAAAGCATTATTTACACCTTTGCTTCACCATTCATAAATCTACATTGGAAGCTTGAATTTTTTTTCTTTATTCCATCAGTATTTGGGCATCCAAGGTGGTTCAACTGCCAGTAAGTCAGATACACTGTACATCATGAGGCCCCCAAATGTGCTCTTTAGCACACTATGTTCCAAAAAGTATATACAAGTGTAGGTCACTAGACCTCAAAGAGCTTATCAAAAGACAACACGACTAAGAGGAACAAACATGTTCAAAGTCTAAACTATAGGCATGGTAGAAGTTCATAGAACATATTTGTCACAATTTTATAGGTGTACGTACAATTCTTGATTTCTAAATCTAGTCATCAAGCATACCATACAAGAGAATGTCTATCATTAACAACTCCAAATCAACATAAAACTAAGTGAGATTCTAAAATCAGCATAGATCTAAGTGACATTCTAAATCTCTTTTACATTTAATATTTAGCCTTATATATTTAAATTTAATTATTATTTGATTAATTGATTACTAAGTTAGATCCAAAATAATGCAAACTATGTTTATCTCCTATCAATAAAACTTGAAGTATAAGTTTTTAAATTAAAAAACTAAATTGACATAACAAGATTTTCTTTAAATTTAAAAAAATATGAATATTTAAGTTTACATCTTAGAAACATGGATTTAAGGAAAAAAATTACACTATTATTAACTATGGTAACAATTTATAATATTAAAAATATATATAACTTTTTTGAAATTTATTTTGACAGTCCAATTACAGTGTTTCAAAAAAGTTTATGTTAAATTATAACGTTGCCCCACGTTATGATAGCATAGAAAGTGGAGCCAAATTTGCCATCACCAACGAGAAGAATCTTAAGCTAGATGTGCAATCTTATCCTGGCAACAAAATCCCTCACAGCCTTCTAACAGAGCTCAAAATAATGATGACAAACCCTACTCTTTAAGCAAATTGTTAAAAAAATCTGCTTAATTCTAACCTTAACACAACCCTGGTTCGGCGGATCTCAGTCCCTATTAAAATCCATTCGACCAACATTTCTCTTGCACAGCAGTAAGCATCACGATGGACTCCAAAGCCACAGCTTTACGCTCTGCATTGTTTCTCGCAGTGGCCGCCATTGCAGCACACGGATCCGACAATGTAGCAACTGCAATCTACATATTTTCTCTCTATTTCTTTTCCTTTTCCAATTGTTTATATGATTTTGATCTACAGCAACTTCAATTTTCATATTTTCTCTCTAGGTTTTAGGGTTTCTAGGGTTTCAATTTGGGGTTTTTTTCAAAGATTACTGATCATTTTGACTGCGCAGGCGCAGACGTGCGTTTACAGCGTGTACATCCGCACAGGAAGCATCTTCAAGGCCGGGACCGACTCCAACATAAGCCTGGCGGTGGGCGACGCGCAGGGCGCCAAGGTTTCGATAGGCGACTTGGTCGCATGGGGCGGTCTCATGGGGCAGAACTACGACTACTTCGAGATGGGAAATCTGGACATTTTCAGCGGGCGGGGGCCTTGCCTTAATGGCCCGATCTGCAGCCTGGATCTTGTCTCCGACGGCACGGGCCCACGCCACGGATGGTACTGTAACTACGTCGAGGTTACCTCAACTGGGCCCCACATTTCCTGTGACCAGCAAAACTTCCCTGTTAATCAGTGGCTCGCCACCGATGCGCCGCCATATCAGCTCTCCTTTTCCGCCAATCGCTGTACTTCTTCCGCCGCTGCCGCCGATATCATGTAAGCTTCAGTGTTTTGGTGGCGCTGCCGATCTGAGTGAAAAAGAAACGGTTTCAGTATGGATTATTATCGCCGAGTACTGGGAATCGGCGGATGGTTTCTTGTTTTGTTGGCTTGGGAAAATTTGTTTCAGTAATATCCCTAGTTTTTGTTGAAAATATGGTTTTTCAATCCTGCGGGGGGGGTAAGGTATGTACACCCTGAGTTGGCCTAATGGTGGAGAACTTGTACTCTTGAAAGAGAGGTCACAATGGTACTCTTGTACTCTTGTACTCTTGTTGAAAATTTGTACAGCCTGAGTTGGCCTAATGGTGGAGAACTTGTACTCTTGAAAGAGAGGTCACAAGTTCAAATCCTGCGGGGGGTAAGGTATGTACACCTCATATTGTGGAGCACGAGTTGGGTGCCTCCCTCAGATTTGGGAGTATGAGGAGTCCCATATATACTGTAAGCTGTCTGTAGACCCAAAAACAGATTGCCTGGTATTCGTGGACTATAAAATAATATTATTATTATTATTAATCGTGACAATCTCTACGTGTCTTTATCTTACCTTTGGACCCATAAAATGGACCAAATATGGAGAGTATTGTCTGATTTCAACGATTGGTACTAGAGCATCATAGGCATATTTTTAAATATAAAATTACATAAAAAATTATTTTTTAGTTGATAGGTTATATATAGTGTAAGCTTTCGTGTGAAAAAAGTTACATGCAATCAAATAGTTTGTTGGTTTTCAGCCGTCATTAGATAAAATTGGATCTCCCCGAATGATACTCAAATGAAATTGGATCTCCCTGAATCATATTCAGATAAAATGGATCTCCCTGATGAAATTGGATCTCCCTGAATCATAATCAGATGAAATTGGATCTCCCTTAATCATATTCAAATGAAATCGGATCTCCCCGCGTCATATTCAGATGAAATCGGATCTCCTTGAATCATATTCAGATGAAATCGGATCTCCTCGAATTATATATAGATGAAATCAAATCTTCCCATATTGGATACCTTCACATCACATGTGAAAACATATATTAACTCACAACCAATATTTTTGTTTAGAAGGCTGCAAAATCTTGTCTCAAACTCAAAAATCAAGTAGCTCTATAACCTTGATATTTTTAGATTATCTTCACTTGTCATAAATAGATTGAAGCAACCACTCTAGGGAGACTAGATCGTCTCATTGTAATGAAATTTTTGCTTTAGTATTATTCCATAAAATAATTCTTGCAAACTCTACCCATTTTTTCTCATTGACATCATTAACATCACTTACCATAGTTTCAGAGAGTTTTTTATAAAAAAATATTGTATGTGTTAGATCATTTTTTGTTGTGTTTTATTTCATTCTAAATTAATTATGTTTCAATCTCCCTCACACCACTCCCTTGGTTCCCAATTGTATACCTCTTCCACCAACAGATTTTCTAGCAACCTGAAAATGCTAAGACATCACAAGGTCAATCCCTAGGGGAAGCCCAATGCCAAAGGGTGGCATCAGTGTAATGTCCAAGATAAAATAAGGCACACAAAATTTCTTGGAGTCGAACCTTATCGAGGAGGGGAACTTCAACACAGTATACAAAGGCACTTTGGTAAATGAAGGGCGAATAATGGTCAAGAGATTTAAGGATTTCCAATAGAGAGCGGAAGAGGAGTTCAAACATGAGGTGCAAGTGATCAACAGGACCAAGCATCACAACTTATTGCCTCTAAAACGCTACAACATGGGGGTCATTGGCCAAGTGTTGAAGTAGGTTTTAGTGTACGACTTAGTGGAGAACGAAAGCCTGGCAAATTATTTCTTCAACCCTACCCACCCTTGCATGGCGTAGTTGCAATGTAAGATCACATTGGGAATAGTGAGGGTGTTGGCATACACGCACTAAGACACACACATGGCCATCATTCACAAGTATGTGAAGGCAACAAACGTGTTGTTGGATAAGGACTTGAGCCTACTCATGATCAACTTTAGGATGGCCAAGTTCAAGACGAAGGACAAGACACACTACACACATCGTGGGCACCCTGAGCTACACAGCTCCCAAGTACGCGCTCGACGACCACCACAATAATAAGAGTGATGTCTTCAACTTTGGCACATAGTACTTGAACTCTTGATCATTCATCGAGCTTTCAACTCGTGCACTAATAGCCTTGAGCACATCCTCATTTCTGATTAGGTGGTAGAAATGAGTTAGAATTACACCTCACCAAAATAATAAACGAGAGGATTCAACATTCCAGTTGCAGGTAGAGTATGGAGAGGGTGTTGTAATTGGCACTATATTACACTTACCCACAAGTTGGGAGAAGGCCTTCCATCTCTGAGGTGTTGAACTCATCCTCGAATTTATTGACCATCTTTTGCCAACACATGATCTATGTGTTGCAGAGCATGGAGTTGAACCTTCAATTGTCCAACAATAGTAGAGATGACTTTACATGGCTTATGTCTTCTAACATGGGCAATGCCTTTTTTTCATCCAATTCTACCTCTTTGTCTAATTTCCATGAATTCCCAAAAATAATATTCTATAAACAAACATAACAATCTAATGCATCAATATTTAAGTATCTTTATATATAGAAAATAGAAAATTAAAATAATATATCTTTTATGCACAAATTGAATTGTAGTCTCTAACATATTAACTTAGAAATATTTTTCTATCGACATGACCATTGCACCCCCTTCTAGTGCAAGTGCTAGTTTTAAACAAATTGGTAAGTTTTAGTTATGGATAAATGATTTTATTTTTTAATTAATATTTAAGAGAAACATTCTAAGGTTTTTGTTTTTGTCTATTTAATGATACAAGTAAAACTCTTTCTTGAATTTGTTTTAGTTGTTTGAGTTTGGCTCTTATGTCTACATTAGGGTGTAAGGTTTGAATTACATTGATTCTTGACTTTATCGTTCTTGCTTGTTTTTGAGACATATTCTATTCTTTTTGGGGCCACGTTAATTCTTGATTTATTGTGTTTGTTTATACATCCCTTTTTTACTACTATTTCTTAGGGTAGATTAAAACAAAGAAGCCCTTTCTAAATGTATTTAGTTTAAACAAAAAAAAAAGCAAATTGACTAACCTTAAAAATGTTAGATCTTTAGAAACTCTAAAACATGTACATAAATAAATGTTAAATTGATATTGAAGGTTATGTGTACTTAGCATTAGGAATGATGATGAAGATTAGATGGGAAATCTTAGTGATCAACAATTAGATATGTAGAAATTGTGCTCCAACAAACTTTAAAAGTGAATGTTCTTTGCTGAGGTGCAATCTCCCACCTAAGGCCTTGAACTTGGAAATGTGACCTTGAACCTACTGTTTGGTTTCTTCAAAAGTGTGTGTCTATATTAATCTATGACATAATGGTGCTAAAAAGCAACATTGGAGCTTGTCATGCTAGGAAGCAAGGTCAACTAGCTTACCAACTTGTGCCTTAGTCAAGCCCACTGATTGATTGAATTATTTGTACAAGTTTGTAGACATGCCAAGTAGAAAGAGAACACTTATATTTGAACTTATGAAAGATGTTGATGCTACACACTACTAAAGTGATTTTGAGATGTTATTTCATAAACATGTGATGTGTAATTATCTTGTCAAAATAAAGTAGGATTTGTGTCTTTCTATACAACACCCCAACACAAAAATTTGAAAACTATGTCCTTAGAGGTGCAAGTAATGGCTAGTTGAAGGTAAGTTGGCTTGGGTCTAGGACTAAATTTGATTTTGGAATTTAGGGGTCAAGGTCGCATAGTCTTGAACAAAGTCTAGGCCCACAAATGCAAGGTTGAACCAAGACAAAAAAAAAATGAAAAATGTGAAGGTCATATTTGGATCCTTGGGGGATGAGGAGTCAAGTTCATCTTTGGCAGAGAATGGGGAATCAAGTTTTGCTTATCCTTAGGTAAAATGTTAAATTTTTGCATAGAAATGTGCACTATGCATGCTACAATATTACATTAGGGGCACTCTTAAAGTGGATCCAAAATGAGTAAGGAAACGTGTTAGAGATGCACTTTTCACCCTTATAATTTTCCCCTACTTTGACTTGCATGTGAACTACCATGAATCATGGATGCCAAAGCATACAAACAATCAATATAGTGATAAATGAAAAGTCCATGTATAAAGGATATCAATATGGATAATTATCCTCATTCCATTTTATGATCGAGCTCCATCTATAAACTTTAAGCACAAAATTCTTTGAGTAGCATTTGATAAATAAATTTAAATAGATATGTCAACAAAAAGTATAAAGACAGTTGTAGGATTGTGAATGAATCATTATAACTAATAAAGGAGGCATAGGATTGCACATAGATCACTTTAACCAAGAAAGGAGGGGGTGTAGAATTAGGGGTGAATCACTTTGACCCTACTTCCAAATGATAAAAAAGAATGGTATAGGACTTCTACTTGGCCACTTTAACCATGCTCCCAAATGACAAAAAATTGGTGTATGACTTTTGGCTACCTACTTTAACCATACAGACTTGATGTGGGCTCACATAATGAATCACTTTAACCATGAACATGTGGTGTAAGACCCTTCAAAATTTAAGATAACCATAGGCATGAATGAACCTTGACAATATTATATGCCTCCTCAAATTAGTTGCACATAAATGATGCAAGAATTAGAGGATAATATAGTAATTAATATATGTAAAAATACATGATCATGTAAGCTTAATAATCATGTAATAATGTCATATATATCATCCTATAAAAACATGGGATAAGATGTCAAAGTTTTGTCATTGATGACATTCAACATTGATGTCAAAGGTGCAGATGTCAAAGATGCATGTGATGTCAAAGGTGCATGTGATGTCTGAAGGTACTGGGTAGTGGTAGATCTCGCAATGGATGCTCTCATAGCAGGTCACAGAGCGGCGGGGTATCAGGGCTAACATGGCCAAGCCCATACGACAGGCCACCATCAAAGCATAGGTCATTGGGCTCACCACTGAAGTCACCTAGATGGGATGAGGGGAGCTCTGGCTAGAGCCTATTTTTACAGATGTATCGTGACACTTGTATTTTGACCGTCGATCATGTGAGCTCTATTTTGTTATATGATACATCTTGACATTGTACCGTGACATGTTTTAAGCGATATATGATATGATATGATTTTTTGCGTCAGTTTATGATATGCAGTCTTATGATATTATGTTTCATTGTTATGATTATGTTATGGATTTTTATGCTTTTATGATGTTTATTTATGCATTCTATATGATCATGGGATGATGTTATATGTTAATGCAATATAGATGACTTAATTTATGATATGATGTTTAGATGATAAATGGATGCCTTTAATTGTATGTAATATGATGTTTATGGCCTATGAATGTGATGATTATAAATGTCTAATGTGAATGCGAAATATGATGTATGGTATTATTATGATTATGCAATGGTTATAAAATATCGATGCAATGTATATGCAATATGATAAATGACAGGGGACTATGATTCTGATATAATGTAAATGTAATGGCATGCCCAATATGTTACGATGTGAAAACATGTTGGAATGAAATGATGATGCTATATGGATGCGCTCTATGTTTTTGTATTTTCTCATGCAAATATATATGAATTATTATGATGATGTCTATGTTGATGATGCTATCTATAATGCTTCCTAACATGATCATGTATGCAGGGTATTTTTGTGTGTCACAAGATGTTGTCAAGATGGGGATGGAAGAAATGTTAGCATGGAAGAGATGAATGTTAGCATGACACTAGTGGAGACAACTTGACAATGTATACTAGTGCATACTCAAATCTGAGGGAATTAAGTACATTCAAGCAAGATGGAGAAGAGCAATGGAGGTGAATCAATGATGGCATGAAGACTTTATGGTGATATTACTTTATATTTCATATTTTTATGCTTATTTGTGCTTTATTGTTGATTTAGGGTTAGTTTTTATGCTTTATTACATTAACCTAGATTTTTACCCTAGATTACCATGTCTTCAATTTATCTTGATATGATTTTTAATCAAGTTGAATACCAATTAATCCATAATAGTCAAGCCCAAAAATCCTTAGACATCAAAAGATAATCCATCAATCCTCCATACCAACCATCCATGAGCTTTAGTCCTCCATCAATCTACCCTCACTACCAAGAGTCACTTAACACAATCCATACCATTGATCCATAACAAACATCCATTAGACATCTTTATCCTAACCTTGACAAGGGTAACCAACCATCCACCAATCCATTTGAAGTCTCCACATCCTATCCTAATCCATCATTCACTAATCCATTTCAATCCACTCCATCCCAATCTACGACCCCATCCAATAAAGACACATTTAGCCATGAAAATTCCATCAATGTCCAAAATCACATTCCATTGCCTAAACCTTTGGATATATGTCAAAAGGAAAATCCAAAGCATGACGTCATAACTCCCCCTTTATGTCAAGATCAAACTATTTCTTCTAATCCTATTCCATCCCATGATCCTATCCTTAAGCCTATCCAAGAAATTCTTCTAGACAACCATGTCACCCAAGACAAACCTATCTTTGATCAAGATCCTACCATTGAACAAGAAACTCAAAGTGATCCGCTTATCGACCTTTATACCATCCATGATCAAACATTTGAAGTCGATCCTATCCAAACTCCAAACACCTCCATTTCCCAAAGTGAGACACTTGCCTCCTTTGGACACATAGATAATCAAATAGATGACATGGATTGTCACAAAAGAACATAAAAAGGCTACTATGGATCAAGACAAACTTAAACAAGATACTATGGATCAAGTAAAAGAAGAGACAAAATCTACCATGGAACAAATCAATATCCCAAATGATCAAGCAAACACAAGCATGACAAATGATAAAGCCAAAATATCCTATCAACTAGGATCATCCGCTTTTATCAAATCAAGCTTTCTCACATAATAGAAGATTCCAAGCATTAGTTTCCACATACATAATGATGGGTTCACGTCTTGCTTCCAAAATAACAAATACCCCATCACAAGTAGAATATGTTAGAGCATGTGATATCAAGGAAGAGGACTAGGCCTACATGAGCAAGGCATTCTAGAACCAATATAGTTTTATGAAAATCCTAGACATCAAGGTCTTGGCTATTCTTCAATCAAGAAATAAAATTATGTTAGTGATACCTCCATGATATTAGGGAACACTTTATTCAATACAAACATCAAAATGGGGGCCACGAGTATTCCTTTTCATAAGGTTGTTGCCAACACTCCTTCCATCCACATCATAAACCATCATTCCAACATAGTTAAACCTATCAATTGGAACCAACAAAAATAAAGTTCTTACAAGCTTAAAGCCTGAAATCAAATACCAAAGGCCATTGAATGCAAAAGTCCAAGTGGACATAAGGTTAAATTGGATCCCAACGAAAAATGGATCAAGTAAAGAAAAGAGTTCAATTTGAATATCCAATCAAAATGTGGAGCCACAAGAAATGAGGTCTCCCACATATAATAAATGTCCACCTCCTTCAAAATGGTCATCACACAAGGCATATAAAAGTCATGGTTCCAAACACTATCCCAATCAAAATTCCAAACTCCATCATTCACCACGCCAAGTTTGGAAAATAAAAATTCCTACATCCAAAATGCCAAATAGTCCATCCACACCTACCATCATCCATCATAATCCTACATCTCGCCTAAAGTCTAAAAATACTACTTCACAAATTTGTCGCATCTTGGCAGCAACTCTTTATCATAAGGACTCCCATGGAACTCTACCATGATGTGCGTATTTCGACAAAGCCAAACCTAGTATCAAAAAGGATCAAAATGGCATTGATCAGTTGTATGCAAGTGCTATGATCCTAACAAAACAACTACTCCATAAAGGTCACTATTGGCATATCATGACACCAACATCTATATCAACACCATCAAAGGATTCAAAACAATTAGTGATCATCCAAAATATCAAGTCCATATAAAAAAATATATAAAAGAATGTCACCTTGATGAAAACTTGGAAAATAGGTGTCTTGTGTGACATCAAAAATAAAAAAATATAGTAAAGAGAAAAATTTCATCCAATAGGGAAAACCATTCTTATGGCACTTTGGATGAGTGCCATGATGAAAATATGGCAAACAAGTGTCATGTGTAAAAGAAATTATCTATGTGGACTATTAAACTTAGGGGAAAGTTGTCTCATCTCCCATACCTTTCTCATGACATTTTCCATCTATCCATTTAGTCCATATCATTCCCATCCATTTTCCCACCTACTTTGGTCTTGATAAGGACTAAGGTACAAACATAAATCATGTTTTGGGAAAATTTTGACATGTCTATCCTTTTGTCATACACTATTCATGAAATATCATGTCATTTCCTTCATAACATTATCCAAACCCATACCTCAGAGAAAAAAAATTATCATTATGCAACATAGTCCTTGGAGACCATATGATAATTCTTCCAACCAATAATCCTCGTGTCTCCTATCTTTTACCAAAGCCACCCATCATCCTTTCATACCTATCGCATGTCTTGGTTTTCCCTTGTCATTGGTTTAAGGATTTTAATCTACTTATCCAAGTCCCCTCCATAATCCTATCTAGTCCTAAGGTTAGTCATTCTAAATGCAGTCAGCCTAATCCATACAATCTTGTTGTGCATCCTAGTGCATCATCCAAAATATTATTTGTCTTTGTTTCTAGCCTTTTTGCAAACCTTGATCCTTTAGTCACATTATTGTCATCCTCATTTTGTTTCAAGATGTTTCCTTCCCACATCAAACAACATCGTCATCATCCTTATCACTTGTCTATTGGTTTTCAAATTGACTAGGAGCAAGATCATGGTTGTCCTTGGATTCTTGTGCATTCTTGCTTGCTTGCTTGTAGGAATCATTCACATGTATTTGTCATGATCCTTATATTCACCTTTCATAATAAATTTTTCCTCCATCATCCTCACATCGTCCATCATAA
>VDFB02281492.1:851686024-851743682 GCA_007258455.2 Sequoia sempervirens | reverse complement strand
ATTAAATGGTTTAACAAATGTGATGAAGCCTTTGGTACTCTATGTATGTCAGTCTCTCCTAACCTTCTTTTTCACATTGAATCTACCACTACACCAAATGAAGTGTGGACTAAATTGGAAAGCCTCTTTGGTAAGCAGGATGAGTTAAGAGGTCATCAGTTAGAGAATGAACTCATAGGGTTAAGTCCTAGCAGTTTTGACACTATACAAGACTTCTTCACAAAATTGAAGGCCATTAGATTGCAGTTAGAATAGTGTGGAATCAAGAAGGATGATAAACAACTGATCTTGAGTATTCTTTCTAAGCTTGGTCCTAACTATTCTGTATTTGTTTCTACATTCTATGCTACAAAATGTGCCCTAGGTTCAACCTATAAAATGCCTTCTCTAGATGAATTTGCTGCAGAGCTCACTAGGGAGCAAGACAAATTGGTTCTAATGGGTACAATTAAGCCCTCTAAGTCACATGCCTTAGTTGTCAATCAAGGCACAAAAGAACAAAAAGGGCCTAGTAAGCAAGATAAGAAACAAAAGAACCAAGGAGAGAAGAAGAAAGATCAAAAATCTACTACTTCAAAAGTAGATAATCAGACTTCTTCATCGAAAGGTGATCAACCTAAGAAGGAGAAGGTCAAGTGTTCTTACTATAAGAGGCCTAGTCATGATGAACATAAGTGTTTAAAGAAGCAAATTGATCACCTTTCTCATCTTCTAGAAAAGAACAATATCAAGGTGCCTGATTCAGTTAAACAAAGTTCATCAAAAGGGTCTTCTAAGGACACAGACAAAAGTAAGGGGAAAGGAAAAGGTAAGGCCCTAGTTGCTTTTGTTTCACAACCAGAGTCTTGGATCATTGACTCGGGTGCTTCGCACCACATGGCCTCATCAAAGGATAATTTTACCTCTTTGGAGCCATGTTCTATGCCTACCATATTAATGGGTGATGACACTCCTGTTGAAGTGCATGGGAAAGGGTCTGTTGATGTGGGTGAAGGGACATTTGAGGATGTTCTTTGTGTTCCATCTTTGTCAACTAATCTCCTATCTGTTTATCAGATCACTCACACTGGTACTGGCAAAAGAGTTGAGTTCACTCCAGATACAGTGGTAATCAGTGAAATACATAATGGGTCTACAGTTGCTATGGGAAAAGCAGATCATCAGTCTAGACTATATCAGTTTTCTCACTTTGTTCCTGACTCTCCTTCGACAGTCTTACTCACTCATGCAAATGAGGTGAGTTGTTTGTGGCATCAATGGTTTGGCCACTTGAACTACCGTTACTTGCAACAACTCAGTCAACAGGATATGGTTACAGGGTTGCCTTCTATTCAATTTTCTGATGGTGTTTGCCAGGGATGCATTCTTGGTAAGCATCCTGAGGAGAAATATGATAAAGGTAAAGCTTGGAGGGCTACTCAGCTATTGGAGTTGGTACACAGTGACTTGGCAGGACCATTTCCACAACCATCTTTTAGCAGGGCTAGATATGTCTTGACATTTATTGATGACTTTTCCAGATACACTTGGGTTTACTTTCTCAAACAAAAGTCTGAGGTCTTTGAGCATTTTTAGGATTTCAAAGCTTTTGTAGAGAAACAGTCTGGGAATTTCATCAAGATTCTGCGTACAGATAATGGGGGTGAATATATTAATCATCAATTTGAACAGTTTTGTGCTTCAGAAGGTATCAACATGCAGCACACAGTTCCATATAGTCCTCAGCAGAATGGTGTCGCAGAATGCAAGAATAGGTCCTTAAAAGAGATGGCTAATTGTATGATACACTCCAAATCTTTGGCACCTCAATACTGGGCAGAGGCCATCAACTGTGCATGTTACATCCAGAACAGAGTTCCTCACAAAGTTGTAAAGGGGGTAACTCCTTTTCAAGCTTGGACTGCTCGGAAACCCATAGTTAAGCACTTTAGAGTGTTTGGCTCTCTTGCATGGGCCCACATTCCAATAGAGAAATGCAAGGCCATGGATCCGCAGAGCAAGCCTTGCATATTTTTTGGGTATCCAGATGATGTCAAAGGCTATAGGATTCTCCATCCTACCACTCATGAGTTGTTCATTGAGAGGAGTGTTCATTTTGAGGAGAGCCCTTCAAGTTCTTCTCTTACCACTTCTCCATCCACTATCAGATTGGAACCTATGCATCATGATGATAGTTCTTCAGAGGATCTTAATCCTCCTAATCTTGATGAGGACTCTTCTTCCTCCACTTCAGATGATGACAATGATGATGTAGATTCACATTCTTCTCCTAGTCATCATTCAGAGGGTGATGATTCTCCTCTAGACTCTCCATCTATAGCACCTTTGTGGGCTCGTCAGACATTGGAATCAGCAAGTGATTGGGTTGGTGATCCATCAAATACTAGAAGAACTAGGTCACTGTTTCAAGAGGCTCCTCATCTCTTCGTTGCTTCAGCTTCTGATCCACAGTCTTTTCGAGAAGCTTTAGGTATTCCTGAGTGGGATGCTGCAATGCAGGAAGAGTTCAATTCCTTAGAGAGGAATCACACATGGGATTTAGTCCCTCTTCCTAAAGGAAGGAAAATCGTTCAATGCAAGTGGATCTATCGAACAAAATTTGTAGTAGATGGGTCAGTTGATAAGTATAAGGCTCTCTTGGTTGCAAAAGGATTCTCCCAAGTTCCCGGGATTGACTACTCTGAGACTTTTGCACCAGTTACTAAGATGAATTCCATCCGACTTGTCCTTGCTATAGCTGCAGCCCATCATTGGGAAGTTCATCGGATGGATGTGATTTCCTTTCTTCCTTGGTGACCTTTAGGAGGAAATCTGCATGGAGCAGCCGCAGCGAGGGGTTCATCCGGGATCCTTGTGTGTCATCTTGAGAATCTCTTTATGGCCCCTTAAACAAGCTCCTCGAGCTTGGTATGCCAGATGGAATCCTTCATATACGATAGTTAGGTTCCTTGATGCCATTCTAATCGGTTATCTAAATTCTGTAGCAAGATGACACTCTCACATTTCTGGTTCTATATGTCGATGACTTGTTGATCATTGGGAGTCACTCATCCACCATCAAGGTGGTGAAAACTGCTCTACATGATAGATTTTTGATGTTAGACTTGGGTCTTTTGCATTATTTCTTGGGGATTGAGATCACTGAGTCATCTTTGGGTATCTTCCTTGGACAACCCAAGTATGCTCTTGACATGCTATCTAGATTTTGCATGGCTGACTATAAACCTGCACCGACTCCATTTCTGTCAAGGGTCAAACTTGAGGCTAAGTGTTCCTCACCTTTGGTTGATGGCACTTTATATCGACAACTTGTTGGGAGTCTCATCTACTTGACTCATACGAGACCCAAAATTTCATATGTTGTGGGCATGGTCTCTAGATACATACTAGAGCCACATGAGCTGCATTTGAAGGCAACTAAGCAGATCCTCCACTATATTCAGGGTACTCATAGTTATGGGATTCACTATGTAGTGGGTGTGGATATTGACTTGGTGGGACATACAAATTCAGATTGGGTAGGCAATTCTTAGGATCGCATGTCTACTTTTGGGTATTGCTTCTCTCTTGGTTTCAGTCCAATTTGTTGGTCAAGCAAGAAGTAGTTTGAAATTTCTCTTTCATCTACAGAGGCTAAGTATCGAGGGGCAGTTAATGCCACCACTGAGGCTATTTGGCTTCAGAATATTCTCACTGAGCTTGGCATTCCATTTAGAAATCCTACAATCATCTTTTGTGATAATCAGAGTGATATATAGATCTCAAGGAATCCAATTCATCACCAGAGGACAAAACACATTTAGATACATATGCACTACATTCGGGAGCTGATTTAGGAAGGAATCATTGATCTTAAGTATTGTTCTACATCGGAGCAAACTGCAGACATCTTCACCAAACCCTTCACAGAGAGCAAGTTCCTTCATTTGCGAGCTTTTCCAGGGATGCGACAGGTGTCTACTTCAGGAGGGGCTTCTTAGTCCATTCTAATCTCTCTACTTTGGGGGGGTATTTTCTCTATCTATTTAAAGGAGGGGCTATTCCTCTTATGGGGGGGATTCTTCTTTTGGGGGGATCTCTATGTACATGGGTACCTAACATGGCCTCATTTTCCAAGACCCATCTTTTCACCCACCTAATCTACACTTAAGGGGGGGTGTTAGTGTAGGTTTTTTATTTTCCTTATGTTAGGGGTATTTATTTTTTCCTACACATTATTTAAGCTTGCTTAGGTTTATTAGAAGTGGTTAATATGAGGACACGTGGCGAAATACATCGGCTACATGTGTCACTCTCTCCCCCCACACGGGTAGTTGAGTTACACGTCCTCTTTTGAGAAACCTCTCATAACCACTATTTTGTTTTTACCTAGGTAGTTTATGGGGTAGTTGGGTTTTCCACCTTCTTTTGGCTTTATGTACCACCTCCTCTTTGTCTTCACCTAAGGAGGTCATGCCACATGTTTTGTCATTTACCAAGTAGGTGATAACCTCCCACCTTTTATGGGTAGTAAGAGTTAATGCACCTCTTGGATGTACATGCCCCTATTTTTCTATATATTGAGCACTCTCCTCTCACCTTCACTAGTTCAGCTAGTTCGATGATCACTCGGTGGGAGTATTGAGAGTATTCTGCAATTTCTCTTGCCTTGTCTCTATTTTTCTCTTATTTTAGATTTCTCTTCATTCTGCTATTTTGATCTTTGATCATCTGTTGAGTGAAGTTGCATGTGATCTATGACTGACATCAGATCCTGGCTCGGTTCTCGCTTCTCACAGAATCTAACACACTAAGGTTGAAAAAGGTAGGAACTTTAGGGAAAAATGCTCTAATAAAATGAGTAAAACATAGAAGCACATGATACAAAATGAAATGGCATAATATAAAAATTGTGTGAAATAAACCATAGAAATGCTCTATATTTTTAAATATCATGAAATAAATCTAATTGAAAATTTTCATCATACATATACTTATATTACAAAGATAAAAATGATCTAACATGCAATATTGAATTTCATTTCCATTAAATGTAACTATAATGAATTCATTAATAACACTTGCATTATAAACATGAACCATAGTATCATGAAACATGGAAGCATATATTAAGAAGGATAGCATCATTAGGTATAATAACATCATCACATGTAGCATGGTTTCTATATGTATTAATAGAGCTTAACAATAGATTATCATAATTTTTATGAAAGAAGTATTATTATCATTAATCATATAAAAAATAAAAGAAAATCCTTTAAAATGGAAGGAAAATTGCTAACAAGCTCCATGAAAGATGATAAATTAGATACAAATTTAACCAATTAATTTACAAAGCATTTGTCTTTTTGGTAAAATAGTGTGTTATCCTTAAGGATCAAAGGATGCGTACAACAAATCATTAAAACATATTATGATCCTTTCAACATGATCATGAATATAATTACAAGGTAAAAATTTAGGATCGATAATGAATGATATAAAAATCAAATAGCTATATGGATGAAGGAGAGGGATAAACCAAAACAAAATTCTAGGTGAGAGGAGAGTATAAATAAAGAAGGTACACACAATTTTACATATAAAATTAAGATGAGAATAATTAGATCAAATTTTAGAAATGGAAGGTCAAATACTACGATAAAATCCTAGAGGGTGCAAGCTACACAGGCTCACCAAAATGTGAATCAAAAATAGTAAGCAAAAGAAAGTATAAACAATGAAGACACACAAATTTTAGATTTTAAAGAACAATAATGAAATTAGAAAAGTTAAATAAAAAATTATAAATATGAACAAGGTCAAAACCCTAGAGGTTTTCAAGGGTAAGATTCATCAAAATATAGAGGAAATTTAGTAACCTAAATTATATTTCTCTACATTTATTATATAGTGTTTAGTAAATGAATAAATTAATCAAACATAACTAACAATAGATAAAATAGGTGATTCAAGACATATAATAGAAAGCATGTAAATGAAAGAAAGAAGAGGAAGATGTTTCTTCATTATTTTCTTGTGTCATCGTGTTGTTAGAATTGACTAATGCACTATTGTTGATATAGGTTGGGTATTAGATGAAATTGAAATGAGGTGCAAATAGTTCCAATCAACCAAGTTATACTATTATATGATTAGGGACATAATTATATCTATGGTTCCATTCAATTAGTGTGATCACATCCTTTAACCATGATATTGTCCTTTGTACTTACAAATCTTAAAGTTCACCTTTGATAAAAATATGAATACATAATGTGATGATAAACACCTATAGGAGTTTGATGTGTAATAATTGAAGTTATGGACTTATCTATTCCCTAGTTAGATCTATGTTCTTATTTTCACATGATCAAAGACACAATAATGTTTTATACCTAAAATGAAAGACTGGTGTAATATATATTCATGCAAGTTCTAATGCAAGCCTACAATAAAGAAATACTTATGATTTTCTTTTCTTGCTTGAATATTATGTCATTCCATGTATGGTGTGCATATCTAAAGGTATAGGTGTGTCTTTAAATGTGATCACATCAATTTGAATACTATGGCATGCAACCTATTGAGAAATGACCAAATTTTAGGATGAAATCAACTTAGAAATAATGGGAAGTAATTTTTAATGTAGGAAAATGTGATCACATGCACAATTTCATTTGAGGGATATGATCGCATCCATGATCATGTCCAAGATGTGGAAGTAAACAATAGGGGTCAAGTGTATGGATGAATTAAGGTTAAAGTGAATAACTGGAAGAATATTTTTAGGGTTATGTTAACTTATGCACACAAATCACCAAAATTGAGTGCTAGGATGACTTATCTCAAGAAAAGGCCAAGGTGAAAGTAAACTAAACAAAAATAGTGCACACTTCTCTCCTCAACACTTAAGAACTTATAACAAATTGAAAAGGAAAATACATAATCATTTTCCTAAATCAGAGGGAGAATAAAATCCATTTTCTATAAATTAAGGGAAAATAAATAAATAACACAAGCATGCCCTAGATTAAGGAAAGATGAGAATGTAAATGAACTAAATGCTTAAAAAATAAAACAAAATAATAAATGTCCTTAGCTAAAAAATTGTGATAAATAACATAATGTGATATACTAATGCTTTAGGTCACTTTTTTTTATCATGGACTTGATCTTGCAAGTGTTGATCTAATATATCTCATGGATTTGATATATACTCACAAATTTGATCTCTACAAAATTTTAAAAGGTTGTTATTGGCTCACTTTAATATTTTCAATCTACTCATTTATAGAAACTAGTTATATTGTTTGATGGTTTGCACAAGGAAAGGATAATTGCCTCCCTTGTGTCAAACCATGTAAGGATACCAATTCAACAACTAGATAATGATTGGGGACAATGCTCTTAAACATGCAAGATGTCTTAGAGATGTTTATGCAATGTAGATTCCTTAATAAACACTCATGATAATGTGAGCAAGTAACAAGTGACAACTTTAGGATGAAAGAGACATAGATATGTCCAAATGATCTAAAATGAGTTGCGAGTACTCTTTTAGATACAATCCCAGGGATCAAACAAAATTATTTCATGCCTATGTCAATAATAACAATCAAATACATCTCAAGTCAACCCTATATTTGAATTTAAATTTTAAAAGTTAAGGGGCCAATACCCCAAGTGCAGAAGTGACCAAGATAACTATTACGAGTACAAATTTGACTAGAGGTAGAAAAAGAATACACTAAAGGTCAAAATCAATCCTTTAAAACAATTGTAAATAGAAATGAGTAAAGCTAATATCGTTGCACACTCTCAACTAAAAATATAAAAACCAATCTAATCAAAATAAACCCAAATCATTAAAAATGACACAAATATACAATTTTCACCGTCACACAAATAAAAAATCTAACTAAAACCCTTAACAACTTTTATTTTAATTTTATACAAAATCACTCAAACCAAAACCAAAAGACACAATAATTTATGCCAGTGTTATGATAGTGATATTCGAACGACTTCCAAAAATGCCATAAATAAATGACCAATCGCTTTGTTTAAAGTAGTTGTGACTCATATTTTCTTGTCACTGAAATCTAATAAGATTTCATAAGTGATTTCCTTTCTTTAAAAAAGGCACCTACCGTAAACGGAAAAAAGATCACGGGCTTTCAATGAAGGCGACATTAATGCGTTTCTTTTTCGAGCTTAAATGCGCATTTATTTCCACAAATACAATCAATCCTTTAGAAAAGGGCCGCCAAATTATCCGTGTTAAAAGATAATGGACTACGCGCCCACAAAATAATTGGAAAAAAAAAATGGTTTAAATTGAAGGCCAAAAGCTTCATTTATATTTTGTAAGAGGGAAAATGGTATATTAATGTACTTTGATGATTGGATTTTTTTCTTTATATTTATTAGTGTAATATGACGTGTTTTTGTAGGGATATTGGTAAATAATCTTATCTTAGTTTATTGTTGTTATCTTCGAATTTTAAGATAAGATTTTTATGTCTCCATCATTCAATTATTTTGGTTTAGATCTATTATTACAAAATTGATTCACGATTGCAAATTTGATCTCTAAAATTTTTAATCTAGAATTTTTAATTTGAGTTCATGTTTTTCTCCTATTACAAGTCGGTTGAAACATAACTTATTTCAAATTATATGCTAGGGTGGTATATTGAAGAATTGGTCCTAATTTCTTGAGATAATTTTAGGGAGGATTCGTATAAGAGCGTCAAAGCAAATCTAAGAGCATCTTAATTGTATTATTATCTTGAATAATCTTCAGAGGCATATTGCATGGTTACTTGTTGTCTTGGTCATCATCATTGAATTGGTCCACTTAGAGTTCTTACTAGGGAGAACATGACCCTCAAAGTCTAGTAGATTCCTTTGAGATGTATGTAAACATTACATGTTCCTTACTATGATTTAGACATTAGAAGATCAAGGTAAATTATATTTATCATCAATTTGTTGCCAATTCATTTCCACAAGCACAAGTGCATGTTTGCAAATTAGTTCGCCTCCATAAGCATAAAGATTAGTTTTACAATCATTTGGACAAAGCACTAATTTTTAGTTGGTTGGGAAATTCATTCTAGACATCTTCAACAATATATTCCATACTTGAACCTTCAGTTAAGTATTTTATTTAAATTCAATTCATTTATGTAATTAATTCAATATTTAATTATTTATACTCCTAGCTTATATAATTAGGTTGATTGCTTTATGTAGTTGTTTTATTTATTCAATTAACCTAAATATTTATGTGTGATTCATCACTTACATCAAACAGTAACCTTGACCTATCTTACAACTTGTGAGACTTGGCCTTAGTGTTTATCCCTTCCACATTAGGGTTATAGAATTGATTGTTTTATAATTGTTTATGTTTTATCTCAAATGTAATTAGGATTTGGGACCTTCATTTGTGTTTCTTAATTTATTTTTATTGGGGTTTGGGTCTTCATTATATGATCCACTTGATTATTACCCACCTAGCCTTGTTTGTGCATTATTGATACATCTTTTATCATGGATTATCATAGTTCATTGTCCTTAGTCTTTAACCATGTTCATATTATAGATTTGGATATGTTTCTATGCTTTATAACATTTGATATTTTCATAATTGATGCTCTCATATATTTTTTCATCATAAGAATAGGGATGAATTCTCTATGGAGGTTTTGTTCCATCATGTATGTGATTTTTCATCCTTAAAATCGGTTAGTTTTTCCCTTTCCTCTTAAATATAATTATTTCTCTAGTCTATGAGTTTCATGTTCCTTCTACATTTTTTATGGCTAGTGCTAGTGATGTACATGATCCTAATGATGTTTTACCTTTACACACATTCTCTTCTCATGTATTGGCTCATATTGATGATACTTTAGCTTTGAAATCTCATGATACATCTAAGAATGCATTCTTCTATGTAATGATGATATACCTAATAAGCATATTCACCATACATCTCATGATAGTTCTCCCCCATGTGACTCTCTTCATTCATCCTTCTTTGAGGATCATAGTGTTGTCTACTCAATAAATGCACATGTTTCACCTTCACTTTCATATGACAAATCCTTTGTCCATGCATAGTAAAATATCATGTCATTATCCAAATCCCATATCTTGGAGAAAACAAGTTATTCTTATGTGGCATAGTCCTTGCAGATCATATCCTAAAGCCTCCATTCCATAATCCCCATGTATCCTATCCCTTTTACCAAGGAAATCCATTATCCTTTCATACCTATCACAAGACTTGGTTTTCCCTTGTCATTGATTTCAACATTCCAATCCACCTATCAAATATCCCTCCACTATCCCATCCACTCCATCAATAAACACAAGCAGACATCAAACATAGACATGTGCTTCCAAACCATCAAACAACACACTTGAAAAATGTGCTTTTAATGTAAAATCTTAGAGAATGACATCAACCTAGATAGCATGCAATCAAAACAATCCTTTGCCATCGTGAACATTTCCTTATTATCCATCACTTGTCTTATACAAGATGATTCCTTCTCAAAACCAGACACTTGTCTTATACGAGATGTTTCCTTCCTGAAACCAGACATGATCCAAATCTATCCTTTAGTCATTCTCGCACCTTGGTAAAAGATATTATTGTTGTGTGTCTATTGATCATTGACTATCTTTTTCTTTGGTTTATCTTTTTTATATTTTGATCTTTCTTTGGATTATCTTTTGACCCATGCTATTCCTACTCAAGGTCACCACGATCATTTCATATCATGGTGTGCTTTGACATGGCATAAATTGGGGCAAGGTCTATTTTTTTTCTATGTATTGTGTTTGATGGTCGTCTCATCACAAATCCACCAAGAGTGTCATACGCCTTGTGAGTGTTGGGGCATCTAATTGTCTATTGCTTATTTTCTTGAGAGTCAATCCATGCATTGGATACATTGTCACCTTGGTCTTCTATACCCTAGTGCATAACATCCATTTTTATATCAAATAAAGGTTGCTAATCTTAAAGTCAGCATAACACATCATCATTACTACATTCATATTCATTTTCTTCCATCTATTTTATTAAATCTTTTTCATCTATCATTTTCCATCTTTCATCTAAAATTTTCATCTTCTCTTCTTTCAAGAGATCACCCATGCAATGAATGCACAGGTAATCTCTCAAGGGGGCATCAATCATCTCAATCATCTCATCTTTTCTATTTTTTCATTTCTCACCTGACTGGGGCATATCATCACCTTCTTCATCTCTTTTTTTTTTTTTCTTCTTAGCTACTTTTCTTTTCTTTGAAACAATGTTACTTTGAAGATTGCTTCAAAGAGGGGCAAAATGTAGACACTAAAAATTGTCCTAGTTAAATAATCTTATTATTTAATTAGATTAACCTTATTCCTCTAAGTTCATATGTATTCTTATCCATATAATAAATAATTTTAATTATTTAATTATTTTAAACTATTCTCTAAGGTTAATTAAAGAATTTTAATTGTCTAATTAATTGACCACTTTGTAAATAATTATCTTTAATTATTTAATCTCCAATTTTCTTCATCTAAATTAAATAAATATGTTTATTTATTTAATTAACTAATTTCTAAATTCTTCCAAAATTAAATAAATATTTTTATTTAATTAATTATTCATGTGAGTGCAAATAAATAAATTTTATTTATTTATTAAACTTACATTCTTTTCAATCTTTCTATCTTTTTTTGCTTTCATCTTTCTTCCATTTTGGAAATTAAATCTTTCCTAAATCATTAACTTTCCTTCATTTTGGAAACATCTTCTTCATCCACCAATCAACTTAGTCATCAAAATGGAAACTTCATGTGCACAATTATCTATTAATAGAATTAACAATTCATTATTATCTCTTCAATCTTCAAAATGGAAATTTTTGTTTTGTAGTTGAGTTGACTCTACTGATTTTTTAGTTATCTCATGTCGTCATCCTCATCCTCATCTCTTATTTGATTTTTCCTTGGAAAGTCTATAAATAAGATCATTTCTTCATCATTTGGGATCTCACATCTTATGCAAATAAACTCTGTCAAAATATTTTATCAATCAAATCAATCATCAATCGTATGGTTATGTTGTTGAGATTTAACACCCACATCCAAAGACAAAGCAACATCACATCATTTCTTTTTGGGGTTTGTAGTGGGATCGGTAAATAGATTTAAAATTTGATTTCTTTATTTATGTTTTCATTTTTTTTGAATTTCTTTTTTATTTTATTTCAATGCATACATTTTGGTGAACCTAACGTGAACACTAACCTTTATTGTCTAACCTTGTTTTCTGTGAGTTTCTAGTGTTTTCTATCTTGTAGGTTATGGGAAATTTATGGGGCTGTAAAAATCAGAAATTTTAAAAGTTGTTTGAAGACAAACAAACGTCACCATTGTATCTAGAAGGGTTGTTCCATAAATTTTCATATATTATACATCATATTTTGGTGCCAAAGAACATTTTAAGCTTAAAAAATGCATTTTTCAAAGACTTTCTTTGTTAATCCATACATTTATATGGATTTTTAATAGTGGACTGTTATTCTATTGCTGCATGTCTTAAATTTTTGTTTTAAATTAATTTTCTTTCATTTTTTATTAGAAAATTAATTAACGGAGATTTAGTTACTTGATCAAATTACTTGTGCTTCTTTTTCACGGTTTTTCAAAATACTAACTTGCCATAAAGCAAGCATAAATTTCAAATCACTAATCAAATTCTCAAGTTCTTGCAGGTGTTGGAAATTTGGTTATGAGGGGCAGGGGTGCAGGCTATGAAGTAGATCATTTTTTTCAAATTAGAAATCAGAAATTAGGTTGTAGCAAAACATATGGAGAAAATTATTGTTAAAGAGTACTAACAAGTGGGTTTTGCAAATTTTTAAATAGTTTAGGATTCACATTTCAATTGGTGCATAAAATTAACTCACATTTACATTTGATGCATCTAAAATGAATCCTACAATCTTCACATTTACATTTGGTACTCTAAAATGAGTCCTACAATCTTCACATTTCAATTTGGTGCATCTAAAATGAATCCTGCAATCTTCACATTTCAATTTGGTGCTCTAAAATGAATCCTACAATCTTCACATTTTAGTTTGGTGCACTAAAATGAACCCTAATATCTTCACATTTCTTTTTGCTGTTTAAAATTGAACCTACAATCTTCATTTTCCCTTGGTGCATTAAAATTGAACAATGCAACTTGCACATTTCAATTTGGGCTTAACAACTTACAATGACTTGCATATTTCAATTGGTGCTTTAAAATTGAACGACACATTTCAATCCTTGGTGCAATTAAAAATAATTATTTGTTGTGATTGGGAAGTTATTGGTGTGTATGCTCTTCTCTCACACACTTGTGTGATCTTGAGAATCAGAAACACCAATTTTTCCTTTTCTTATTAGTGCCTTGCTTGTTTTGTGTGTCTTTTCAAACATTTTCTATGAAGGATTAAAATAAGAAATTCATATTTCGATTTGATTAATTAAAGAACAAGTGTATTTTAATCCTAAAAGAGTGTGTATGTATGCTCTTCTCTCACACGCTTGCATGATCTTGAGAATCAAAAACACCACTTTTTTCCTTTTCATTTTAGGGGGGTTGTCTAGGGATTTCATCACCCTAGAGGATGATCTCAACTCCAGTGTTCTAGTGGAGTATAGATAACAAGGTGTGAATCGAAAGACACACCTCTTGGAAGTTGTGATTATATCATTTGAGATAAGCCCCCAAGAACTTTATACCTTGGGGAAGTGAAGAAGGGTGGGTTACCCTCTTCTCTTGGCTATTTGACTTTCTTGCACTTTCAAATTCATGGATTAGGTCTCATGTGCCCTTGTAGCATATAGAGGATTCCACCAACTTATCCAACCAAACAATTCCATTGTCCATCCTAATTTGAACTCACTACCATGTCTTCCATTCACCTTGATATGCTTTCTAGTCAAGTTGAATACCAATTAATCCACAATGGTCAAGCTCGACAAGCCATAAAATTCAAGAGACAATGGATTTAATTATTTATCCCTATCACCCACAACCCATAGTCAACCACCCATCTATCCCTCTTACCAACAACTCATAAACTATATTCCTCCATCCATCTACCCTCACTATCAAGAGTCCCTTAGCACAATCCATGCCATTAATCCACAAAAAACATCCACTTATCACCCTTATCCTGTCCTTGACAAGGGAAACCAACTTTCCACTAATCCCTTCCAAGCCTCCATGTCCTATTCTAGTCCATCATGCACTTCTCCATTCCAAGTCTCCACATCCTCTTGCATTCCTTTGTCCACTAATCCATTCCAATCCAATCCATCCCAGTCCATGACTCCATCCAATAAAAATACATTTAGTCATGCAATTTCTATAATTGTCCAAAATCACATTCCATTGCCTAAACTTGGGGATATATGTCAAAAGGAAAATCTAAATCATGACATCATAACTTCATCCTTATGTCAAGATCAAGGTATTTCTTGTGAGCCCATTCCATCCCATGATCCTATCCTTAATCTATTCGAGAAATCCTTCCTTTGGACAAATGAACAAATATATTTCCTTCCTTTGGACAAATGAACAAGATCCCGGGTATCACAAGAGTCTAAAGTTGGCATCTCCTCCTGCATGGCTAGTTTCCAAGACTCACTATCATCTGCAAGAATATCTTCCTTCTAGGATCTTGTCTCATTGCCAATACTCAATAAAGAAAATATACAATGGAAATCTAGTGGGCTACACTTTCCAATTGAATTTTGTTGTCTTGTGGATCTTCTCAAGGGTGGAGTAAGATACTCTTACTCAAGTTCTTTAGTATTCTTAACTTCTTCTGTCACAAAAAATTCTTCCTCTTCAAAATTTTCACTTGAACTCTCTTCTTCTTCTCCATCCTCAAGTCCATCATTATGTTCTTCCTGATGTGCATCTTCTTGCTACAAATAAAAATGCACTATATTTTTCCTTTTCTTCTCTCCTAGATATATAGGATCCAAAATAACTCTAAGTTCCCTAAAAATAACATCTCTAGAATAGAAAAAAAATTGGGTTAGAGGATTTCATAGCTTATATCCTCTTATATTCTCACCATATCCAATGAATATGAATTTCTCTTCTTTTGGATCCAACTTGGAGTGATTTAATTAGGAACTTGAACAAAATCCTCATAGCCAAAAACCCTTAAATGTGAAACAAAAGGTTTCTTACCCTCCACACTTCATAAGATGTCAAATCAAGAGCCTTGCAAGGATATATATTAATCAAGTAGAAATTATTACACATAGCTTCTATCCAAAAACATTTATCCAACTATACATCACTCAACATACTTCTGGCTCTTTCCATCATAGTTTGGTTCATCCTTTTTGCAACACCATTATGTTGTGGTATATACATAGTTGTCTTTTGTCTTATGATACATGTATTCTTACAAAACTCACCAAATTTCTTAGATAAATAGTTCCCTCCATTATCTAATCTTAATACTTTTATTTTCAATCTTGATTGGTTTTCTACTGAGGCTTTAAATTCCTTAAACTTAGTGAAAACTTCATATTTATTTTTCATAAAGTAAATCCATGTAAATTTGGATACATCATCAATGAAGGTAACAAAATAACAAGATTTACCAATAGAATCATTATCCACATGACCAAACACATCTGTATAAAAAAAATTTAATTTATCTTTTGCTTTATTAATTCCTAAAGTAAAATATGCTTTGTTCTATTTTCCAAACACACATTGTTCATATAAATCAAAGTTCTCATCAGAATAAGATAAACCTTCCAACAAATTTTTATTCATAATAGTTTTTCAAACATTTTTTCTTATGTGGCCCACTCTATAGTGCCACAACATACATGTATTTTAAGAATTTTCATCCACATAGATAGAATTCCAAACAATAGTGGCATCAATTTAAATAGATTTCCCATCTGAGTTCCCCTTGCTACTACCAAGCTTCCTCTCACCAATCTACAACCATGCTTATTAAACCTTACATACATTCCCAAACCATTCAACTTTGAAATTGAAATCATATTTCTAGCTAATCCAAGAATATGTAAAACACTAGGGAGGGTTTTAATCCTCCCATCATTGAAACACAATAATACCTTTCCCCATCCAACAATTGGATATGTAGTGTTGTCCCCAAGGTAGACATTGCCTCCATCATATTTTTTATATGTGGAAAACCACTCCTTATTAGAAGTCATATAATACAAGCATCCTGAGTCAACCAACTAATGTTTATTAGAAATTTCTTTACAAGCAAAAAGTAAAACTTCATCACCTGCATCAGAGGAATTTTCTATGGCGGAATCCCATTATTTATTTTTATTTATGCACTCCTTCTACACATGTCCTATTTTCCCACAATTCCAACACTTTACTCTATTCTTCTTTCCAAGAGTCTTAGAATGACATTTAGACTAGTCTTTAGGCCCTTGATCTCCTTTTATCCCTCATTATTTTGGCCTACCCCTAACATTAAGAGCATCCACTAAGTTATCCATAGCCTTCTTCTTTATTTCCTATGACATCAAAGTTGTAACTGTTGGCAATACAAGGGAAGACAACTGAGAGGGGAGGGGTTGAATCAGTTGTCACATAAATTCAAAACTTATTCAACTTATTAGCCTTATTCTTTGATCTGATTATTAACCATGAAAACATAAATCATCAACACATCAGAAACACACATAACACCAATATTTTTTTTTACATGGAAACCCTGTTAGGGAAAAACCACGATGGAGGTTAGTCCACAAGATTATACCCTGTTAAAATTATAATGAAAATGAAATATGGGGAATGCACATGCATTCAAGCAGACTACCTAGAGCTCACTGCTCAATTACAAAGGAAGACACATTGTCTTACAAAGAGATTCATATTAAAGCCATCTGGATTTTGAACTGAGAAAATAGCATATGCTAATGCTTGATTACAGTTCCAATTAAGCACATGAACACTTCTTTACTCTTCTTCACTCTTCTTCACACTTCTTCACAATTCTTCACACTCTACTTTTCCTTTGAATGATTTAGAACATTATTCACGTACACACATAGAATCACACCTTTCTCACCCTCAAATTCAAATAAACAATCGCTCTTATATATCTACAACATGAAATTTCATCGCTACAAGTTTGCCACAAAGAAATAATATAATGAATATAAACTGTCAGCCCAAAACATTTAAGATTATCAATGTGAATCAACCAAGGTCGGCCACAACTTAGTGAGGACCCAAATCAACATCTCCAGCACAAAGACACTTCAATTAATTTCTCCTCAAAGATCCACAACACACTACAAACACTATGTTGGCCAAGAACAAGAAAAACATGAACACGCAAGAGAAAATCACCAACCATAATCACAATGATCAATGCAGACGTGCAACAAAGATAGAGTATGATCTAGAAACATCCACAAGCATCACAAATCACAAGAGAAGCATCTGCAGCAACTTAACTGAATGAAATAGCATCATCTTCAATTAGGAACACCAATTGAAGAAATAGAAAAACTGTCTGAATGGAAATCTTCATAACTCGATCAAATCTTCATGCGGATCTCTAAAAATTGATGTGGATAAACTAGATACACTCATAAAAAAACCCTTTATTCCAAAGCCTCTGATCAACAATGTACAAAAATAACCACTCTCCAGCACAAAGACACTTCAATTAATTTCTCCTCAAAGATCCACAACACACTACAAACACTATGTTGGCCAAGAACAAGAAAAACATGAACACGCAAGAGAAAATCACCAACCATAATCACAATGATCAATGCAGACGTGCAACAAAGATAGAGTATGATCTAGAAACATCCACAAGCATCACAAATCACAAGAGAAGCATATGCAGCAACTTAACTGAATGAAATAGCATCATCTTCAATTAGGAACACCAATTGAAGAAATAGAAAAACTGTCTGAATGGAAATCTTCATAACTCGATCAAATCTTCATGCGGATCTCTAAAAATTGATGTGGATAAACTAGATACACTCATTAAAAAACCCTTTATTCCAAAGCCTCTGATCAACAATGTACAAAAATAACCACTATACTGAACATCACTTCAACACTGACAACCTGGAACTCATTTATTACAATTTTCCCAATATCCTCGACATATACAACTTCAAATACATTTATGCTAATAGTGTTGACATCAATGAAAACCACATATTATCAACACAACCACAACATCCAACAATCTCCCCCTTTGGCATTGATGGCAACACATGATGTGAAAAATGCCATCAACGCAACTAACTCCTACTTAGGTTTTGACTCATCTTCTCCTCAACACATTCACATAATATTTCTCCCCATAAGGCTCTTTCCTTGGATAATCACCAATTTTTCACATGACTGTTCTCCCCCTTTGACATCAATGATAAATTTATGTAAGCTTTGAACCACATATCTATATTTATGAACATCTGACTACTCCCCTTGAGTAGCAGCCACCACAACATCAATTCAAGACAAGATATGACTGTGAAATGCACAGACTATTGCACACATTTCATTGCATCCTAGTTCTGATTAGGAGGGGTAATCACCCCTAACTTCCCTCTAAGATACTCAAAAGTATTGTTAAGCAATGGTTTGGTAAAGATGTTTGCAATTTTCTCTTTAGTAGGCACATACTCTAATCTAACTTCCTTTTCACTTACCTTCTCCCTCAAAAAGTGAAACTTGATAGATATATGCTTTGTTTTTTAATGTAGCATCTAATTCTTGGAAATTTTAATAGCACTTGAGTTATCACAAAATATAGCAATAGGATCATCATATATAATTTTGATATCCTTCAACATTTGTTTCATCCACAGGACTTGAATACAATTATTAGCAACAACAATGTATTCAGCTTCTGCAGTAGATAAGGAAATGGCATTCTACTTCTTGCTTAACCATGAGATTAGCTTCTTACCCAAGAAAAATGCTCCACCACTAGTAATTTTTTTGTCATTCACATCTCCTGCCCATTCAACATCAATAAAGGAACTCAAAGTAATATCATCATCTTTAGGATACTGTTTAAATAAAGATTCAAACAGCTCCCTTCGGGTCCCTTTTGCAAATGTTCGTATGTCGGCCTGTGCATCGCCAATTTTATTCGACTTTCTGATAAAGTTTTGATCTTCCCCTTTGCGCATTTGTCACTTCACAACTTCGGATAGCGGCTCCCCTTTCGGGTCCCGAGATGCTGCGCTAGGCGTCCACGTGTCTCGCCTACGGAGATTTTTATTTCCTGTTGCTTTGTATTCTCTTTAGGTTGTGAAAGCCTTCCACAAAGGCCATCACTCCTAAGATTGTCAGAGGGGCCCACATCTTGGTACGTGGCGGCGTATCGCAAACTTTCCTTACAGAGATAAAATAAGCAGTTGCGGGCTACGAAATTCTTCCGCAGCCTTCTTTAACTTTGGCGGGCCCTACCTTCTGCCAGGTGGCAATCTTTCGCAGCCTTTTGAACACAGCAAGGAGGTGAACACAGCGGGCTGTGAAACGCTGCCACGCGTCTTTTGCACCCAATTTAGGCGGCTTTCTCCCCACTTCAGGAGATACCTTAGCCCCTTGAACACGTGTCGCTTCTTCGCAATCTCTCGGCGGCAGTAGGAGGAATTCTCATTCGGGTCGCGACGGGCTGCCACGTGCCTTACACTGATCATCAAAGCAGGCGGTGGGCTGGCTGAGCGGGATTATGTTACCGGGTGCTGCTCGTCATAGTTCTCTGAGGTGGTGGATGGCACTTGTCGCCTCGAAGCTTGGCTGGGACCACTGCCATCATTATGAGGGGCGGGCCTACACCTGAATATCCAAATGTCGTGTTTTTACTCGCTGCCATGGTAACGACATTGGAAATCTTTTGATTCTGGCATCATTGCAGGAGATTGTGGGATCTTTCTGTTACAGCCTTCCAAAGCGGTGGGAGTTTTTCTCTCCAGCTATATATACTCTCTCTGTCAACGAGAGAAAGGTCTGAAATTTTGAGGAAAAAAGGCCCAACAATAGATAGATCCAAGAGTTTTGGGAAAAAGGATACTGGTTATAGCAAGAGACACCAGGCCTCTCTTATATTTTTATTTGCAAGAAACTTTCAGACTGTGCCAATTGTTCGGCCTTTCTATTTTTCATGTATTGATTAAACTATAAACTGTGCTTTTATTGTCTTAAGCATTTTATTTGATAGGACTTATATATATTGTATGCAAGCTTGCTTATCTAAATCATGTCTAAATGACTCTTCTTAGTGGTAAGGATGTATGCGATAATATTTTATGTCAATGAATGAATTGTTTATGCTATACTTTTAAGTCTCTGACATTTTGGAACGTGATAACACCATTCAGGCCCTTAAATCTATGATTTATCGTGCCCATCAGCATATTTGGCACATCGCCTTAGATTAGCCTTTCCTTAATTGTATTCATTTCCTTTTCCCTTTTCCAAACCCATTATAGAAGAAGCCGGCTTCTTTAAAACTCGGAGGTCACTCAGTTTGGCGCAAAGGGGTCCCCCTTGAACTGAGTTTCCCATAAGACACTGTTACCTCATCAATTTTTGGCGTCAACAATTGTACCTTTTTCTGGCACACCCGGTGGGACCCAAACTAATGAAATTGTCTTATAAAGGGGTGTATGAGCCATCGGCCTGTAACTAGATCCCAGACTGCAAATAACCCAGGTTTACTAGTGCCTCCATTAGGTACAGTCCAGGCCGCAAATCAGTTAGTAACCGTTCCATTCCCACCACCTTTTCCTCTCACCATGTTGCCGGCCGCGAATAGAAACTATGTAGCATGGGATGCTGGAAGTCCCCTGGTAGCTCTGGTAGCGCCTACTGTTTGGGGCGCTATCTCGGTTTCGGCCCTGAAAGCTCTTCCCAAATTTGCCAGAGATAACACAAAAATGCCAGCCGAACATTTGCAGGATGTAGCGGATGTATGTCTGGTACACGGTATTACAACGCAGAATGTAGCCCTGAGCCTCCTCGCTGCGTCCTTCAAAGGCAAAGCTCTGGATTGGTACCGGACACTGACTCCTAATACCATCCACACTTGGGATGACCTTGGAGATCCGTTCTATGAAAGGTTCTCAAATGACGGAGATCGTTCTTCGTTATATTATCAGCTGTCGGTCATAAGACGAGGGCCCCAGGAGGCTCTGACTGATTTCAATGCCTGATTTCACTTAAATTGGTGGAGGATTCCTGTGACTATCTGCCCGACTCCAGAACTGGCATTCATATTTTACCTGAAATCCATTAATCCTGACATTTATGTGATGATCAAGTCTTTGGGAGGAGCCACTCTACCAGATGCTTATGCTACCGCTACCAAAGCAGAGAATCATTTAATAGATTGCGGGAAATTGCCTCCTCGACCTATTGTGCCGATATTTTCTGAGATATCAACCTCTGCACCAGAGATCGCATCAACTAGTGCGCCAGCAACTCCCTAATCGATATACTCATATGCAGCCGCTCCTAAAAATTTGGCCTCTACATCGGGTGCTCCCAAGGATGAAATGGGCGACCTCAAGGAGATGTTGCGAATTATGGCAAATGACATAACAACTCTCAAGCGAAACCAAGCAATGCCTCCATGGCCTGCATATCAAAACTATCAAGGTGGGTGCCCTGCCTATCAGCAAAATGAATATCAGAATGCACCCCGCACTAATTCACCTGCGGCGGCTACAAACCAAATGGTTTTGGTGCCTACGCCGCTAGCAGGTACTTCACCAAGCTCAAGTAGAGAACTAACCGCGGGACAAAACAATCTTATTGATGACATCAATCCATGGTGCTTCCCTTGCAATGATGCGCATATGCCCCGAAATTGTCCACGCGGCAACTTACAATAAAAGGTAGCAGAGCAACGTAGTTAAGGTACTGCGACAGAAAGTGGACAATACATATATGCCTCGGCAATGGAGAATGCGGTCCTAATTGCGCAAATGCAAGGAATGTCCTTAGAGCAAGAGTCCGATATTGTTCCCGATCATGCACTCTTCTCATGGATGGAAGATGAGGAAATGGTGTTTGCAAATGACACATCCACAGCTGAAACACCGTAGGTACAGTCTGACTATAACACACGATCAAAGAGGAGATTCACCGGTGAGCCTGTTGTTTCACTTTCAGACAACCCGCAATGCAAAGGCATGTTCGATCAAATTCCTGGTGCTTCGACCATCTCTTCGCCTTCTCAACCACAGAGGGAGATTATTATAACAAAAGCAAAGGAGCAGAAATCTCTGAGCTCGTCACCCTTTAATGTGGTGGAGCAATTGAAGAAATCATCTGCTAATGTGTCTTTATGGGACATTCTAGCTATCCTGGAACAGAAAACTATGCTACAGAAGGTGCTTCAACAAGAGATCAGCTCAGTACCAACAGAGCCTTCTACCAGTACCGAGGCGGTTTATCAAATACCACTGGCTAAGGTTCTTGTAGACAAAGCGAAGGAATCCCATACGGAAGGCGGAGGTAGGCCAAAACCTCAACCCTTATTCTTAACCCTCATTGTAGGGGAAAAGCTATTACACAACGCTATGATTGATTCTAGCGCTAGTACAACGGTTATGCCAAAACTGATAGCTGAAGCCTTAGGACTCAGCTATGAACCTATGAAGAAAGGGGTGATGCAGCTAGATGGAAATAAAGTTGATATTGTGGGTGTCATCAAAGCACTTCCGTTAACTCTATTTGCCTGCCCAAGTATCATGGTCCTGCAAGATACAGTGATCATAGATGTTCCCCCTATGTTCGGTCTCTGTCTATCCCAAGAATTTACTTCAAAAGTGGGTGGATATTTGTCTTTAGATTGGTCACATCTAATACTTAGGACCAAACATGGTGCAAAAAAGAAGATAGAATCGGAGGCTCTACATTCCGAACACGTGGTGGATGAGGCCCTGATCAATTTTGAGGCCGCACATACCTCCATCACCAAGCAAGACATGTACAATGTCGAACTGCTAGAAGAGGAGGTGAGCGGAGACAGAAATGATAAGGAAGATGCTTTGTTAAGTGAACACATAAATAATGATCCTTTCAGGAATTATCATGCTATGGGATTAGGCACATATGTAATTTATGATGAAGACCAGGTTCTTCCGAAGGTCGCCAAAGAATCCTATGATGACGTAGCAAATGAGCTGTGGACATTGTATTTTGATGGAGCAAGGAGCAAAGTTGGAGCTGGAGCAGGGGTATGTCTAATATCCCCACAGAATGAAAATTTGTTGAGGTCTTTCCGTTTCCAATTCGCCTATTCAAACAATGAGGCTGAATATGAAGGGTTAGTCCAAGGCCTAAGCCTAGCGGAACGAATGGGTATCAAGCAATTGATTGTGTTCGGAGATTCTGAACTAATAGTTAATCAAGTCCGAGGAATCTCTGCAGCAAAGAATATCCGCATGAGATCCTATCAGCATCGAATCTGGGACCTAATGGAAAGTTTTGAAGCTTTCAACATCCTGACCATTCCCCGAACGCAGAATGGCGATGCGGATCGCATGGCGGTGATTGGTGCTCAGTTTGACCCTATTTCTGACTTGCTTCGGAACAAATATTCAGTGTGAGTGCTTGTTCGACCAGCAATCCCCGACAATGATTAGAGTTGGCAGGTCTTTGAGAGCGATGAGCACATCACCTCGTTTATCCAACACTCTGGGGAATTTGCTGATCAACTTCAACCAAAGATCACCGAGGCCTACGAAGGATAAATTATGCAGCTCAAGTCAAACAAACTTTCGAAAGGGTTAGTTACTCTTGAGAATTTTTTCGATTATAATGATGCCCGAAATGATAAGCAGAAATTCGTGGTAGACAAAAGTGATTATGAAAACCTTCGGGTCTCTAATGACAGGAACCTTCGGGTCGGAAAAGATGTCCCACAGCGAGATAGAGAAAGGCTTATCAGTTTCTGTGGAAAATATGGAGTAGTGGCCTGGTCCTACGATGATCTGGAGGGTTATGATCCTAGCATCATTCAACATACTATTGAGCTAACGGAAGGTGCGAAATCAGTCCGCCAGAAATAGAGGCCAGTTAACCCTAAAGTTGAAGCCTTAATGGCACAGGAGCTGACCAAACTCATTAAGTCACGTATTGTCTTCCCAATCAAACATAGTACTTGGGTGTCAAACCTGGTACTAGTCAAAAAGAAGAATGGTGATATCTGCTTATGCGTAGACTTCCAAGACCTAATAGAGCATCCCTGAAAGACCACTATCCATTGCCTTCTATGGAATCGATCCTCCAGACTGTAGCAGGATCGAAAATGTTCTCTCTGCTGGATGGCTTCTTTGGCTATAACCAGATTCGAGTGAAAGAAGAAGATCAACACAAGACTACGTTCACCACCAAGTGGGGAACATTTGCATATGCTAAAATGCCTTTTGGTTTATCCAATGCAGGGGAAACTTTCCAGCGGGCTATGGACATTGCATTCAGCGAACTGATCAATAAGTTTATCCTAATCTATTTGGATGACCTTACTATGTTCTCTAAATCTAAAGATGATCATTTTGATCATTTGGAATTAGTTTTTCAAAAGTGCCAGGAGTTCGGGGTTTCCCTAAATCCAAAGAAATGTGTATTCGGAGTACCCCAGGGAAAGTTGTTAGGGCATGTTGTGTCTAAAGAAGGTATTTCAATTGACCCCAAACGAGTAAGGGCTATAAAGGAACTTCCCCTTCTGATAAATAAGAAAGGTGTCCAGTCTTTTCTAGGCAAGGTAAATTTTGTCAACAAATTTATTTCTGATTTTGCGGGAATAATTAGGCCGATTACCCTAATGCTAAAAAAGGATCAAGCTTTTAAGTGGACAACAGAAGCTCGGGAGGCATTTGAAAAGGTCAAAGAAGCGATCTCCACAACCCCGGTGTTGATTAATCCAGACCAATGCAAAGATTTTATAATGTATGCCTTCAGTAGCAAGTCCAGTATCACTACTGTTCTGATTCAAACAGATAGAGAAGGAAAGGGGGAGCATCCAGTTGCGTTCTATTCCCGAACCCTAAAGCAATATGAGACGAATTATAACTTCGTCGAAAGACAGGCCTTCACAATAGTAAAGGGACTTAAAAAGTTCCGCCATCTAATTTCCTGTAACAAAGTTCTGGTATATGTCGCACATTCTAGTGTGTGAGAATACATCATGGAAGGAGAGATCATAGAAAAAAGGGCTAATTGGATTACCAAGATCCTGGAGTATGACATCGAGGTCAGGCCTACCAAGACTATCAAAGGCAGAGGACTGTGTGAGTATATGGCACAGAACGAGGAGGTACCTGCCAAAGAGGAACAGCCAGAGCTCGTCCTAATAAATGGATCTGGATCGGGAGACAATTGGCTGACAGATAGAATGAACTTCATGCAAACCGGAAGGTATCCGCAAGGCCTCTCATCCCAAAAAAGAAGGTATTATCGGCTTCAGAATTGCGGATATACGCTGATAGAAGGAGTTCTTTTCAAAAGAAATTTCAATGGTGTGCTCCTACGATGCGTTACTTCAGGGCAGGCGCAGAGAATCCTCGACGCATTTCATAATAGCGACGAAGGTGGGCATTTCTCCGCTAAAACTAGTGCCATCAAGGTCCTGCGAGCTGGATATTACTGGCTTGCACTTTTCAATGATTCCTACTCTCTGGTAAGGACTTGTAAAAAACGTCAGTTCTTCTCTGACAGAAGGAAGAATTTAGCGATGCCCCTCAAACCTATCGTGGCGGATGAACCATTTGCACAATGGGGCCTGGACTTCATCGGAATGATCAACCCAGTTTCTATTGCCGGACATAAGTGGATTTTAACAGCTACAGACTACTTTACAAGGTGGGCGGAAGCTGTTCCCCTTAAGGGGGCAACAGAAACAGAGATTGTAGACTTCCTCGAAGCACTAGTGACAAGGTTCAGCCCTCTGAAGACAATCATTTCGGACAACGCCAGAGCATTTCTAGGTACAAAGGTATGTCACTTTACATTAAAAAATGGCATATTCCTTAAAACATCATCAAACTATTATCCACAGGGAAATGGCCTAGCCAAGTCGACAAACAAAAGTTTAGTCAGACTCCTAAAAAAGGTTGGCTCAGAACACCAGAGGGAATGGCATAAAAATCTCCGAAAAGCACTCTGGGCCAACCGCATAACTCCTAAGCAAGTCCTCAAGACTTCGCCCTATGAGCTGGTATATGGGAAGGAGGCGCTGTTACCTATCTCTATGGAGATCCCAGTGATACAGTTATTGAAATCTCTTGAGATAGAACACAATGATGCCATGGAGGTTCGGCTCGCCGAACTACTGGAAGTACAAGAAAAAAGGGAGAATTCCCTAAAAGTAATGACAAGCCATCAACAGGTGGTCAAACGATGGTTTGACAAGAAAGCCTCCGACCAAGGTTTAAAAGGTGGAGACATGTGTTAAAATACTACAGCAGGGCTACAAAGCCAAGTCAGCACGGTAAGTTCGACAGCCTATAGGAGGGACCCTTCAAAATCATTCGGTGCATGCAACACAACTCTTTTGAGCTGGAAAATATGGAACAAGAGCCGCTAGGAATCCCGGTTAATGGGATTCACCTTAAGTTGTTCCATTAGGCATAAAGATCTACCTTGTACAGTTGTAAATAACGATTTTGTTTCCTTTCCTATTTTTGGCATGTTCTTTTGCTGAATCGGTTGTCCTTCTACGCATTTGCTCATTATCGTCGGCAGGAAAAACACTAGAGTTACTTTTCACAAAATATACTCAAAAATGGAGAAATAGCATACAAAATTTGCAAACCCATAAAATTAAACACAGAAGAAAAAGGGAGCATAGATTTTCCTTAAAAAGAGAAGTATATATTTATATATATATGTTCTTGGGTTATAAAATGGCTGAGATGTCAATTTTCAAAATATACAAGTATTAGAGTATATATGTATACGATGGCCTTTTATCAGGCTTATCCAGAACAGGTGAGTTACATCATCAGGCAGAAAGGCAAGGGGGTTATCTATCCAAAGGAATGGCTGGCAGCAACTGACGCATTCACTGCAGCGTCCACTTCTTCCTCATCCACGGGCTCCTTGGCAGCACTGGCAGCATCATTCAACGTAGTCGTCGTTGGTGGTGGATACACCAGGTCCCTGAAGTCAGTGTACCATTCTACATCGTAGAAGGGTATCACGTTGTAGCTCTGGAATAGAAAGTGTAGGGCTTGAGTAACCCTTTGCTGGTGCTGGCCACAAGTCTACAGGCGGAATCCGCTGAGGAATGGCAGCCAAACGACGACAGTTTCTTCTTCGATAAAGTGACGCAGGTCGCTGGCTGTTGGTAGACCTATCCCGTATGCAGCATGTGTGACAACCTCGCTGAGTCCATTCAGGTACTTCTTTGGGAAGATTTCTTTGACCAGCTTCAAGATAAGTGGCCAGGGAACGCAAATATCTAGCATGGACGCTACAAAATGTGAGCATACGTCGGTGTTCACCCTATACTTATCTTCGTATTCTACACAATCCTTGCCTAGGACCCACTTAATGGCTACCAGAACCAGCGAGTGCTTGTTTTTCGTCATCCTTTTGAGCCTTCTAGTAGAGATCTCACCTAAAAACGCTGTCTGTGATTTGAACAAGGTTAGGTGAATTGGGGTATCCATTCTCCTAACACTATCTCTAAGTCTGCTAAGATAATGCCAAATCTGCTCACCACTTAACCTATGAAAGGACTCGCTTAGCAATCTACTACTGACCTATCACTTCTTAAACACTAAGTATGTTTGTTTGCCGTCTACTGGCCTATTTATAGAAGAATTGACAAGAACTATGTCAATCTACCTCAAAGAAACGTGATGTATGTTGGCTGCCATCTCGAAAGCCGAGTCTGAGTTCGTTCACCTTTTGGGTCAGTACATGCATAATAGCACGGCTCAAGGCGTGCTTAATTAAATGCAGTTGATTAATTAGCTTTTAAAAAGGTGGCACTTATTGGTGAAGGGATGTATGGCCGTAGGCTATTGTGTCAAATCTCAAGCGCATCCCAGAGCCCAAGGCGATACTCGTATCTTTTCAAGGTCGTGATCGTTTGCTTGGCGTAATCATTCCGGCCAGGATATTAATTACCGGTACATGCTAATACAAGAGAAGAGGGCCAGTTGCAAGCTCAATTTCCAAGGAGATTAGGGCGTATCACATGATCACCCTAGTATGATGATGAAATCAGGCCACCTCGGAATAGCAATCAGTTCATCTTGCACGAGTTGCTAGATTAACGGTACATGCCGAATTAAATGCAAAAGGCTTGCTTTTGCCTACAACCTTGGGAAAAGTTGCTATTATTGCATGAAAAGGCTTAGTATTTCAAAGTCTTTTTGCAACACAAGGAAAGTGCAAAGTGTTTTCTATCTGTGTATCCAGTACAAGCGTATTCGCAAGCCAGGAGCTTACAAGATCTATAGCAAAGGAAAATGTCAGAATCTTCAGCTCAGCCGATGCAAGAGGAGATGAGCCAGGAACTGTATATGGCTATTCATTCTTCGGTCGAGGTATACGTATATGAGGATGTAGCATATGCCACGCCTGGTATACCCGCGAAGATGAGAAGAGCCCACACATAGGAGCTAGAAAGGCCCAAGGAATGGAGTAACCCAAAAAGGTTAGAGAAAAATGGGATAATATCTATGACCCAAAGCTTGCAAAGAACCCAAAATCTCTCAGAGAGGCGGCTTGTGCAAGGTTATCAGCGGCAAAGGCAGACCAAGCCACGGCAGGTAGAGTCTGGTTTAGCGGTCTCCCACAATACATGGTCCCGTTGGTGCACTATTGCCCGGAGGTGGCCGACGTGGCTTTTCAGCGCTATAATCCAGATACCCACTGTATTGAAGGTCGCAATTTAAGGATTCAGATCAGCCCACAAGCCATCTGGCACATGTTATGTATCCCTAATCCAAGCAGAAGAAAGGAGGCTATCGAGCATTTCTGCCCAAGCAAGGGGGAGAAAATATGGAAGAAGATGAAAATCGGCTCTGATTTCTTGTTAGAGGAGACTAATAAGAAAGGTATCGCGTCCGCTAAGGCACCGAGTATCCCATTATCGCATGACTCATTCCGCAATGATCTCCAGGATCCCATGTCCATGCTGGCATTTGTTTGTGGCTGAGACTCTGATGAAAAGATTGAGACTTTTCAGCTGGGACCTGCAATACAGTTTCGCAAGCAGCATGAACTTTTCTGGTATGATTTTGCTGAATTCATGGTTGAAGAAATGATACATCAGATGGAGAATTACCAGGTGGAAAAGAAATTTAGATTTCTTTCCTACCTGGTCCACATGTTCCTGCATCAGAATCTGGATTTATTTGCCCGTTTTCTCCCGTTATCAATTTTTGATGAGCAGAACAAAAGAAAGTCGGTGTCTACATAGACACCTTTCCTTTCCGCAACATATGACTATTATGCCTTTGCGGACTATTTCATAGCTTCGGTTTTGAATGATTTGATCGGAGAAGGTGATATCGTCCGGCTTAACACTGAGCAGACTGAATTTCTGCAAGGCTACACCCCTGCTTATGACTGGTTCTTAGGAAAGAATTTCATAATCCTTCGAATGTGGGGCTTTATTAGTAAGTCTTTCCTGCTCCCAGCTTATGTCACCAATAGAGTGCTCACGCTGGAGGTTTTTCGACAGGTGTGTATCATTGATTTCATGTTCTATAGTTGCGAAAGTGTCAAAAAGAAGGGATTTTTCACTTGCCCAAAGAGTTTCAAGTCGGTAATGCTGGTTAAAAAACAATCACACAAGTTGCTAGGGGAGAAGCTGGCACATCTAGGGTTGGTACTGGTAAATGATAAGTTGGATTACAACCCTTTCAACGACATGTCTGAGCTACACATGAAGGTTACCCATGTTCCCCAACCATACTTGGAGAAGCGGCATAATAAGCGGACTGATAGGGATGAGGATTTTGTTGAATTAGCACAAATCCCTACACCAGATACTAGGGACCCATAGCACAAGTTCTACTTTCTGGTAGCCGTGGCTAGGGACAACCTTCCGATAGAGCACAGCATGTATAACAAGTTGAAAGTGGGCGAGAAATGGAGTGATGAAAAAATAAAGGCTTTCTGGAAATATCGCCAGGAAATAGCACAGTTGAAGGCTCCTTATAATCAGGTAAAGGACGACCAGGAATTTGATAGATGGTGGAATGAAGGTCACCCCATCCTGATTTCTAGTGCTGACAAGAGCGAAGAAGCAGAGGGATCCGAGGAGCAGGAGGAAGAAACGGCAGTATCATCCTCTTCTGCGCAAGGAGGCAATGTCGATGGGCATGCCGCCTATGTGGGCACTAATGTACGCTTTAATATATTAGGAGGCTCGCTTACACACACCTGGGCCAATAAACCGGTCAGGCTAACGCCTCAGCAGGGGGATTTGACGGCTGAGGTTAGTGAGTGTCCACCTGCGAAAAGGCAGTGCACGGAAAGTGTTATCGGAGCAGTTTCACATGAATCCGCCGGAGGAGACGTGCCCACTGCTAGTCAAATGCTAGAGTTTACGGGTGAGTCACGAACAATCCTGGAGCCACCACCGATCAATCAGCAGGTACATTCTGCTCCTTCCTCTCTTACATCTCATTCTTTCGTATCCGCTCCTGCTCTGTCAGCAACTCTTTCCATTGGTTCGAGCCCTCTACCCTCTGCTTCTGGTCCAGCTTATTCGGTTGGATTTTCTCAGTATTCGCAAGCCCAACTGTTCATAATTACTCCTCCGAGCATGCTTACGCCTACTGCTGCTGCTCAGACTTTCCTCACCTTGCTTTCAGAAAATGTTCCTCCTGTCGGCCCCCATTCTTTTTCTGCTATGCTTACTGATCCTTTTCCATTGCAACAAGCCAATACCCAGTCAGCAATTATTCTTCCCCAGCCAATGAGCCTTACGACTGAATCCTCGGTTCAGCCACTACAAATGTCTAGCCCTGTTGATACTTCTCAGGCCAAGCTATGGAATGTGCCACACTTTTCTCCACAAACGGTCACCCTCCAGAAGAAACAAATGCGTGCGCCTATGAAAATTACCTATCCCTACGCCCTGCCTTCTGGTGTTCCTTTCGCAGGTGGGTTGGTTTCATCACCAGCTGAGTTCATAGCACAAATAGATTGTGGAAAGGAAGCGCGCGCAAATAGAATGAGGCGACGAAGGGCGAAGGATGACAATGCCTCCGTCGAGCCGAGAGTACAGGCTTCGTATGATGAGGTCCGGTAGGAATTAAAATTTGCAACTATGTACCCAAGAATAAACAAGCCTCAAGGAGAGATGCAACCCAAAGATTATGAGATTTATGCTGTCAGACTTGACATGAAGATAGCCTGGCTGCAAGATAAAGTCAAAATTATGGAGGAGACACAATGGGTGGTTACTTCCGACTTCCTCAAAATTGGTCGCTAGTTAAAGAAGAAGGATGAGTAGCTCAGGGCAGCCAAGGAAAGGGTGAGCTTCCTGGAGACAAAGGAGAAATCCTTAGAGGCAGATATCGCCCAAATGATAGAAAGAGCACTCACAGCAGAGAATGAGAGAGATAGGCTTCGGGGCGAAATTGCGAAAACCCAAGTTGCCGACCTAGGATTAGTAAAAGAATTGCAAAGCTAGAACCAGGTGGCCCGACAGAGCCTACAATCAAAAGAGGAGGAGCTTGAACGCGTCCACCTTGAGTATAGTCAGGGAATGACACAAAAGGGCGAGGAGTTGGAGCACCTACAAAAGCAATATCAGCAAAAGGTACAGAAAAAAGAGGCTGAATTCAAAAGCCTGAAGACAAAGCTGGAAGAAGAGCTCCGAGAGACAAAGGCCTCTCTGGAAGAGCAATCAGCTAACCACTCCTGAGCTAAGCAAACTTGGAATAAAGAAATGAGCAGCTATTTGGAGCAGTTGGCGTCCGAGAAAAAGAAAAAGGAAAAATTAGCCGAGGCCCTTATTTCAAGAGAAGCGGAGATTTCTTCACTTAAAGCCTCTCTGCACCCTGCCCCTGTCCAACCTGATGTCATTCCGCTGGTTAGGCAATTATACGTTTCTCACTGGGAGAAAGTAAAGACCTTCTTCCTAACACTACAGCCTACCCTCTGATTCATCGACAAAGCATCAAGACTCAATCAAGAAGCCCAAGACGCAATGGAGCAGTTCCCACGTTTCATCTTGGAAAAGGTTCCTGAGGCAAGGGACTTGCTCAACAAGCTATACTCTATTTCAGACGAAATCCTTGCAGAGGCGGGTATCGAAGATCGGGACATTGCTGCTCTAATTGCCAACAAATCCATTCATTGTCACTCCGCTTTCCAGCGCACTAAGGCAGCAGCGGTTTTTCTAAGCAAGGCGCTTGACGACATAAGGGGAAGTTTATTTGAGTTGGGCAAGCTAGGGTTGCCATCCCTATTTCTCGAGGATGGCTCCATTGCCACAACTGCAAATATTGCGGAAGTTATTAAGCAGAAGGAGAACGACCCAGAGGTATTCAGCGAATTCGGTAGCTCCCCAACGGTGGCCGACATTGAGGCAATCATTCATTCACTCTCTCAGCTGCTTTTCCATATCCAAGCAGGCGCCGACCTACCTGAGGTGCTGCCTCACAAAGAAACTATTGATCTTCGCGGGGCACAAAAGAATCTGCGCAGCATGACAAAGCCATCCAAAAGTGAATGGTCGCCTTTGCAGGCTGCACTTTCCAAACTCTAACTCCATTCGCTCTATGGATGAAGGCTCTGGTCTGCAGAATCAGAGAGTTTTTGGGTTCTCTGTTCCTTATCCGAAACGCCCCTGATAGTCGCTAAAAGTTGTTTAAATAAAGATTCAAATAGCTCCCTTCGGGTCCCTTTTGCAAATGTTCGTATGCCGGCCTGTGCGTCGCCAATTTTATTCGACTTTCTGACAAAGTTTTGATCTTCCCCTTTGCGCATTTGTCACTTCGCAACTTCGGATAGCGGCTCCCCTTTCGGGTCCCAAGATGCTGCGCTAGGCATCCATGTGTCTCGCCTACGGAGATTTTTATTTCTTGTTGCTTTGTATTCTCTTCAGGTTGCGAAAGCCTTCCACAAAGGCCATCACTCCTAAGATTGTTAGAGGGGCCCACATCTTGGTATGTGGCAGCGTATCACAAACTTTCCTTACAGAGATAAAATAAGCAGCTGCGAGCTGCGAAATGCTTCCACGGCCTTCTTTAACTTTGGCGAGCCCTACCTTCTGCCAGGTGGTAATCTTTCACAGCCTTTTGAACACAGCAAGGAGGTGAACACAGCGAGCTGTGAAACGCTGCCATGTGTCTTTTGCACCCGATTCAGGCGGCTTTCTCTCCACTTCAAGAGAGACCTTAGCCCCTTGAACACGTGTCGCTTCTTCGCAATCTCTCGGCGGCAGTAGGAGGAATTCTCATTCAGGCCGCGACGGGCTGCCACGTGCCTTACACTAATCATCAAAGCAGGCGGTGGGCTGGCTAAGCGGGATTATGTTACTGGGTGCTGCTTGTCATAGTTCTTTGAGGCGGTGGATGGCACTTATCGCCTCGAAGCTTGGCTGGGACCACTGCCATCATTATGAGGGGCGCGCCTACACCTGAATATCTAGATGCCATGTTTTTACTCGCTGCCATGGTAACGACATTGGAAATCTTTTGATTCTGGCATCATTGCAAGAGATTGTGGGATCTTTCTGTTACAGCCTTTCAAAGCGGTGAGAGTTTTTCTCTCCAGCTATATATACTCTCTCTGTCAACGAGAGAAAAGTCTAAAATTTTGAGGAAAAAAGGCCCAACAATAGATAGATCCAAGAGTTTTGGGAAAAAGGATACTGGTTATAGCAAGAGACACCAGGCCTCTCTTATATGTTTATTTGCAAGAAACTTTCAGACTGTGCTAACTATTCGGCCTTTCTGTTTTTCATGTATTGATTAAACTATAAACTATGCTTTTATTGTCTTAAGCATTTTATTTGACAGGACTTCTATATATTGTATGCAAGCTTGCTTATCTAAATCATGTCTAAATGACTCTTCTTAGTGGTAAGGATGTATGTGATAATATTTTATGTCAATGAATGAATTGTTTATGCTATACTTTTAAGTCTCTAACATTTTGGAACGTGATAACACCATTCAGGCCCTTAAATCTATGATTTATCGTGCCCATCAGCATATTTGGCGCATCGCCTTAGATTAGCCTTTCCTTAATTGTATTCATTTCTTTTCCCTTTTCCAAACCCATTATAGAAGAAGCTGGCTTCTTTAAAACCCGGAGGTCACTCAATTTGGCGCAGAGGGGTCCCCCTTGAACTGAGTTTCCCATAAGGCACTGTTACCTCGTCAATTTTTGGCGTCAACAGATACCATAGGCCAAGATCAACAGTTCCCTTCAAGTATCTGAAAAAATCTCTTCACAACAGTCACACAAGATTCTTTCAGACTAGTTTGAAATCTTGCAACAATACATAAAACATTCATGATATCAAGCCTAGTTTGAGTTAAGTACAGCAATCCACCAATCATTGATTTGTATCTTGTTTTATTTACTTTTGGAGAATCATCTTATGTTGTCAACTTGCATCAAGTCACCATGGGTGTACCAACTGGCTTTTAATCTTCCATACCGAACTTCTTCAACAATTCCTTCACATACTTGGACTGAGATATAAAAATCCCTTTATCTAACTGAGTAATTTGCAATCCCAAAAATAATTTCATCTCACCAATCATAGACATCTCAAATTCATTTTGCATCCCATTAGCAAACTTCATGCACAAATCATCTCCTCCAAAAGTAATATCATCAACAAAGACTTCAACAATCAAATCTTTATCATCATTCTTGAAATACAGATTACTATCAGCAATACCTTTGTTAAATCCAAGCTTCAGCAAATACTTGTCCAATATTGCATACCATGCTCTAGGGGCTTGCTTAAGTCCATAGAATGCTTTCTTCAACCAACACACCATATATTCTTTATCAGTCAACTGGAATCCATTAGGTTTCTCAACATACACTTCTTCTTCCAATTCACCATTTAGAAAAGTTGATTTTACATCCATATGATAAACTTTGTAGTTCTTGTGAACAACATAGGCAAGAAATAATCTTATAGCTTCAATTCTAGCAACAGGGGCAAAGGTCTCTTCAAAATCAATTCCTTCCATTTGTAAATATCCTTTACATACTAGTCTTGCTTTGTTTCTAACCACTTCACCTTGCTCATTCAACTTGTTTCTAAAGACCCATTTGGTTCCAATGACATTTTTATCCTTAGGTCTGGGAACAAGAATCCATGTATCATTCTTTTCAATATTTTTTAATTCTTATTTCATTGCTTCAATCCAATGCTCATCTTTACATGCTTCATTCACACTAGTAGGCTCAGTCTTTGAAATCAAGCAATACTCTTTTGCAATCTTTCTCCTAGTCTGGACACCTTTATTCTTATCACCTATAATATGATCTTCTGAATGATTCAATCTTACATACCTCAGAGTCTTCTTAGGATTTTCTTCAACTTCAAGTTCTTCTAATATTTCTTCTACTCTTTCACTAGATTCTCCTTCTTCTTCATTATCTTGATTTACAGGATTGATTTGCACTTGATTTATAATTTGAACTTGATTTCATTTGTTTGTAATGTCATCCTGATCATCAAAGTCATATCCACAGGTTCTGGATAGTGTACCAAAGTCTTCATCAACCTTAACATTTGCACTTCAACCATTTTCTTCAATCTTTAATTGTAACACTGGTAGGCCTTACTTTTAGTGGCATAACCCAAAAAAATACCTTCATCACTCCTAGCATCAAACTTTCCTATGTCTTCATCTCTCTTAATATAACATCTACTTCCAAATATCTTGAAGTATTTAACAATAGGATTTTGACCAGTCCATAGCTCAAAAGGGGTCTTACCAGTATCACCTTTGATTTGTACCTAGTTGATTGTGTACACAGCAATACTCACGGCTTCTCTCCGATAGATATGAGGAACATTTCCTTCCAACATCATAGTTCTAGCAGCATCTTCAATTGTTTTGTTCTTCCTTTCCACAACTGCATTTTGCTGAGGGGTCCACAGTGCAGATAATTGTCTCTTTATTCCATGTTCTTCACAAAAAGTATTAAATTCACCAAAAGTGAATTCATCACCTCTATCTAATCTCATACATTTAATCTACAAACATGTCTCTGTCTCAACCATAGCTTTAAAGATCTTGAACTTTTCCAATGCTTTAGATTTCTCCCTTAAGAAAGTAACCCATACCATTCTAGAATAAGCATCAATGAGTAACATGAAATACTTGTAACCTTGTAAAATTTTGACCTTAGAGGGACCACATAGATCAGTATGCACAAGCTCTAACAATTCATTTGAACAATGTTTTTTACTTTGAAATGAAATCCTAGTTTGCTTTCCCAATTGACATTCCTTGCATAATGCATTAGTAGGTTTCACCAACTTAGGTAGATCTCTCACAGCCTTAGTGGAACTTATCTTGACAATATTATCAAAATTAAAATGACACAACTTCCTATTCCATAACCAACTTTCATCAACTTGATTAATCAAACAACTTTTACTAGCAGCACTCAAGTGAAAGATATTACCTTTTGTTTTTGTACCTGATGCAATTTCATTTCCGGAACTCAATATTTTGCACTTTCCATCCTTGAACTGAAGATTGTATCCCTTATCAACCATTTGACCAAAACTCAAAATATTATGCTTCAAGCCTTCCACATATAGAACATCATCAGTATTATGCTTACCATCAAGAGAAATGCAACCTCTTCCACAGATCACACCAGGTGTATTATCTCCAAATCTCACAACACCGCCATCATACTTTTCCAAGCTTACAAACTTACTTTTTTTTCATGTCATATGATGTGAACATCCACTGTCAATTACCCATTCATCTTTTTCTTCAACTCGAGTAGCCAGGGCTTTCTCCACATTTATACAACCAAAGATTCAGTAGATATAGGATTATTTTCCTCATAAATACCCATTCATCATCACTTCTATTAGCATCTCTTTCCAGACACCTTGATGGCTGACCTACTTTATGCAAGAAAAGCATTTAAGAGGTAATTTTCCTTCATACTTATCTTTTCCTCTTGGTACTCTTTTGCATCTGCTTCCATCTTGAGCAAAGACTATCTGATTTCATCCTCATACTTGCAATTTCTTTCTAGATGAACTTCACTTCAACTCTTTTCTTTGTCTTGGTACTCTTTTGTAGCCTTCCATATTCAACCTTAGGAAGGGCATCACCAAATTTTCTTTGTCAATTTCAGAATGTCTTTCTAGATATCTCTCTCACCCAAATCATATCTTCGATCAATCTCTTCTGTTTTGAAGTTGTAAGAATCATGCAGATTCAAGCAGGAAGGGCATCACCAAATTTTCTATCTCAAAAGTGCACATCTAATACCACCAAAGTTCTCTGGTTATGTTTGCAGTCTCGAGCAATGCACAGTTTTGACTTTGTAACCGGGGGGCAACTTAGCAATCTTCACATTAGCATCACCTTCATACCCTTTTTTTCCAAACCAGCATCTTCAGAGCATGAAAGTATTAGTCATAGCGCTCAACCTTTCAGCTTTTAGCCCAGATAGTGCAATCTACTTAGCATCACCTTCATACAAGGTTTCCATTTATTAGGAAGCAGCATCTTCAGAGGATTCACATCTCAGAATTAGTCAAGCGCTCAACAAGGCTTCCTTATAGTATACTCAGCATCTCTAATCTTAGTAGAAGTAGTCAGACCATTCTGTGGAATAATATACATATTACTTGTAATGATCTAGTAGGGTTCACCAATTCATCTAAGATGGCACTCCATTTGAGTCTTCCACAAAGAATAATTTTTTCCATCAAATCTCAGACTATCCTTCTTGTAACTTGCCATCCTGGATCACCTTAAGCTATTAAACTTCTTCCAAGGAACCCGCTCTAATACCAATTGTTGGCAATACAAGGGTAGACAACTGAGAGGGGGGTGGTGAATCAGTTGTCACAAAAATTCAAAACTTATTCAACTTATTAGCCTTATTCTCTGATTTGATTATTAACCATGAAAACATAAATCATCAACACATCAGAAACACACATAACACCAAGATTTTTTTTATGTGGAAACCCTGTTAGGGAAAAACCATAATTGAGGTCAGTCCACAAGATTATACCCTATTGAAAGTGTAATGAAAATGAAATATGGGGAATGCACATGCATTCAAGCACACTACCTAGAGCTCGCTGCTTAATTACAAAGGAAGACACATTGTCTTACAAAGAGATTCAGATTAAAGCCACCTAGATTTTGAACTGAGAAAATAGCATATGTTAATGCCTAATTACAGTTTCAATTAAGCACATGAACACTTCTTCACTCTTCTTCACTCTTCTTCACACTTCTTCACAATTCTTCACACTTTTCTCTTCCTTTGAATGATTGGGAACATTATTTGCACACACATAGAGAAGCACACCTTTCTCACCCTCAAATTCAAATAAACAATCGCTCTTATATATTTGCAACATGAAATTCCATCGCTACAAGTCGGCCACAAAGAAATAATAAAATGAATATAAATTGTTGGCCCAAAACATTTAAGATTATCAATGTGAATCAACCAAGGTCGGCCACAACTTAGTGAGGACCCAAATTAACATCTCCAGCACAAAGACACTTCAATTAATTTCTCCTCAAAGATCCACAACACACTACAAACACTATGTTGGCCAAGAATAAGAACAACATGAAGACGCAAGAGAAAATCGCCAACCAAAATCACAATGATCAATGCGGACATGCAACAAAGATGGAGCATGATCTAGAAACAACCAAAAGCATCAAAAATCACAAGAGAAGCATCCATAGCAACTGAACTAACCGAAATAGCATCATCTTCAATTAGGAACACCAATTGAAGAAACAGAAAAACTATCAGAATGGAAATCTTCATACAGAGCTCTAAAACTCGATGTGGATAAACTAGATACACTCAGCAACAAACCATTTAGTCCACAACCTCTAATCAACAATGTACAGAAATAACCACCATACTGAACTTCACTTCACCACTAACAACCTAGAACTCATTTATTACAATTTTCTCAATATCCTCGACATATACAGCTTCAAATACATTTATGCTAATAGTGTTGACATCAATGACAACCACATATCATCAACACAACCACAACATCCAACAGTAACAAGTGCATCCATCTTGGGATGTTTGAGGTTAGTAGTAATAGAAAGTGAATTTTTCCCATGACTTGGGTAAAGAACAAAGAAGCATAATGCATTTGTCATATTCTTCAATTTGAACATCTATAGATGCTAATTGACTCAAGATCAAATTAGATGAATTTAAATTCTCTACAATGGATTCACTTTCCTTCATTTTAAGAGAAAATAATTTTCTTTTCAAATATAGTTTGTTCACAAATATCTTGGCTAACCATTTCCACAAAGAAAATGTAGTATTTTCTTCAGAAAAATTTAGGAGGATAGAATCTGCAAGATATAACCGAATAATACCACATGCCTTTGTGTCCATCTTTTCCCAATTATCTTGACTTGTTGCATTAGGTTTCTTTTCTTTTTTTGCAATCACCCATTGATCTCTTTCTTCAACGAGATCCTCCATTTTCAGCTTCCATAGCTCATATTTAGATCCATTAAACTTCTCAATATCCAAATGAGATGCAAATGTAGCCATGATTCCTACAAACACAAATATGCAAAACAAAACTCCCACTATAGTACATAAAACCTTCACACTTCCACCCAATAAATAAAGTTGGCCAAGCTCTGATACAAATGTTACAAATGAAGACAACCACTACAATATGGAAATTTGATATAACTTGCAAATTTGAAATATAAACTTGAAGAAATTAATGGATAAATGAATTAAAGTGCAAAGAAATCAACACAACTTGAGAGCCATACACATAACACAAGGATTTACATGGAAAAAATATTTCGAGTAAAAAAACTCCACCAAGAAAAGAGGGTAAATCTATATCATTCTTCAAATAGATTATAGTACATATAAATTCCTCAATCTTGCATCCAATCCAACAACATTTGAAATTGTAAAATATCTCATAATGTCGCCATTTCAACTCCTCAATATACAAACTCGTGGGAGCTTAAAATACCACCATAAAACATTACCATGGGTTAAAACAAGGTTATGAAATACCATAGTAAAAATCCATACAACCATTACATGTTAAACATAGTCTCTTACATGACATTACACCCTCTTACAAGTTTTCATAAGAATCCCTAGAAAATAGGAGATACTCTTACATGCATCATAGACCATCAATAGCTTATACAAAGATTATCTTATGTAGTTGGTATGAGTTTTCCACGGTCCATGTAACTAATTAGAGTGAGCTTCTGGATTAAACTATGTATAAGTTTCAATCAATGTTTCAGATCAAACTCGGTGATCCATCATCAGGAAGAGGAGAGAGTGAAATTGGATTGTAGATAAGACCTTTAAAAAGGTGGGTGGTGAGGGAGAGGGAGAAAAAACAAATAAAAAATTATAAGAAAAGAGGAAGAAAAATAAAGAGGAGACAATAGTATAAATCAATTCTATTAGTATGCATTTATGAATAATATCATTTTTCTAGTTTATTGATTGTGGTCTGAAACGTTGATTGAAACTCATACACAATTTAATCCAAAAGCTCACTCTAATTCTCTTATGTGTTTCATAACTGATTCTCACATTCAAAATGACATCCCCTACTTTTATCCCTTACAATTGTCATGGAAACTGTTATAACATCCTTAAAAATAGGATTTCCATGTTAGACCACTAAAGGGGCATCTTTTGACAACTAATAACTTTATTTTCAAGGCACCGACATGTGGAAAAAGTGTAGACTCAAAATCTCATGCCCCTTTTGATGAAGCACAAATATTTAATAATATATAAATAATAATATCCATGGGAAAATATAAAATAAGAATAAATAAATAACTTAGGAATTTCCAAGGTTGAGACACCTTGATTCCCAACAAGGGGAACCCTACAATTTGACCACTAACCACCAAGAATCTTCAAACAAATTCAAAATTGCAAAGCATGATTTTTTTTCCAATTAAACATTGAGTACTTGTTTGATAATGTATAAAATAATAGTCATTAAATAATTGAAGAAAACTAGTTTTTCCTTACCATATGTTAATATCCTTCCAAAGAGAATTGTGTGTGTTCATCAAATTTCACGAGAATGACATGGTCATTGATATAACTATAATAGGTAGAATAATGATATAATAAATTTACAATGGTACCTTCATACTTGACACATGGAAATAATTGTGACTTAGGAAGGAACACATGATGAGTTATATAATTATATAAGTTTGCCTCAAATATACAATTTTTTTAATGTGTCCTTAGCATGTATTTGGAGATTAATCTATGAGGAGGGTCCATTAAAAATATGCATCTTGTTTTCTCACTTTACCTTCTATCATCTGCTACATGCTTTGTTTCCCCTCGTCATGAGCATATTTCTTTTTATTGTATGCTTTTATATTTTCCATGCATGGCTTCTATGCTTTCTTATGTTCCTTATTTAAACTCTATGTATTCATATGTTTCATATTTGCAACTTATGTTTCACATGATCCTTGTTGTGTTCCTATTTCATGATTTATGATGTTCCTATGTTCCATGTTTATGGTTCTAACCCTTGTGCTTATCTTTATCATGGCTCTAATGTTTCTAATGTTTACATCTTATATTTCTTACATGTTATATATGTCTATGATATTTGCATGCTACATGGTTATCTTATGCTAAAATTCTTATAGATTATCATATTTATCATACTTAAATATTAAATCTTACTTATGATTACATGGTCCTTGTCTAGTATTTTTTTATCATTATCTTGGTATTTTCCTTCATTATGGGAAACATTTAGGAGGCATCTTACTTTTCCATTATTATATGTACTTTTGTGAACACATCTTATATTATTACATGCTTTTCATACGGTGATATATTTTACATGTTTAATCATGTGTAATCATGGTATCATCTATCTATTGAAATTATAGTCCAATTATAGAGGCTCTAATTTGAGGCAATCACATTAAAATTCCATGATCATAGTATTCATCCTCAAAAGGTCCATTGTAATGAGCATAATCTATTCCTTATATCTAGTGATTCATGTACATCAAAGTAAAAGTATAAACATAGGATCCAAATATTTTTTATTCATCATAGATTTCTACCCAATCTCCATTTTTGTTTAGACATAGGACTTAAATTTTAGCACCTATTAATTTACAATCATGACTTACACATAGCATATTAGTATCCATGAATCACAAATTTAATTACTAGAGTGAAGCATCAATATAATCAATTTCAATAAAATATCATGAGAGATTCTATTTGGATAAATGCATCTCAGAGACATCTTCAATAGTATATTGCATTATTAGACCTTGACCTAAATATCACATTTAAATCCATTTAATTTATGTAGGCAATTCAATACTTAATTATTTCTAGTCCCAATTTGTATATCAAAGTTGATTATTTTATGCAGTTGTTTTATTAATATAATTAACCTAAATATTTATGTAAGTGTGGTTTATTCCCTTACAATAGTAGCATTTTATAATACATTTTTTAAATAAAAAATATCATATTAGTTTAAAGAGTAAAGATTTTTTATCCATGAAAACAAGAATTTTTTTTGAAAAAGACTTTATAACATTTTAGTATCAATATTTTGGATCATATTACATATATAGTCATGAGGAAATAAGTAACAACCCACACAAAAAATCAAGGGTTAATTAAATATAACAAATAATAGTTAATCACATCTAGATACTAGAGTTAAGACTAGAATAATTATGCACGCACATACTATAATTAATTACAAAAATTAATGATGGAAGGAAGAGATGGGCACATGCAAGGGTTTCAAGCAACCTAAGTCATACTTATGCATGTCTACATGACCACATGCTTCCCTTGGGGTGGCCTCTTTCTTCATCATTATGAGATTTCTTCTGGTGTGGTTGGTCTTCAAAGTGATTGGTCAGGGTTTTTAATATTTTCTTCCAACGTGTGGTTTATGTTTACAAGATTTTTGTGATCGTGAGTGGGTTTTTTGGGTGCAGCTTTCCTTAAAGCTATTGGGGCTTCAAAGTTGGTTGAATATTCTCCATTTTTTATAGGAATTTTTGAGGGTTCTATAATTTTTTTCTTGGTGTCATTTCATGTGTGACATATGTGTTGCATGTGTGTGTAATGATCTTCCTTTTGTGTTTTCCTTCAGTAGTTCAATATTCAATTCATTCTAATTACTTCTTATGGATAGATATGGAGGGGACTCGGGTGGACTGCTTCCTTTAAATACATTGTTCAAATGGATGAGAGCTTGAATTCTAAGAATATGAATATGAAAAATTTCCTCATGCAAGCTACATATGAGGCCAAGATTGATAAAAGAATGGATAATAGCTCTAGATCAAATGGATGTTTGAAAAAGAGTGCTAAAAGGTCCATTGTGGTTACCAACCTAGAAATTATTGCTAAGGATATGCTTTATTTAGATGAGCATGCCTTAATTTGTAAATTCATGGGTTTTTGTGTTACTTTACCTCTCTTAGAAAATTGGGTTCGTAATGCATGGCATCCTAAAGGTAATTTAGAGGTTTTTTTGGCTGCTAAGGGATTTTTCTTCATCGTCTTTACTATAATGGTATATAAACATTAGTATTTTGAAGGAGGGCCATATTTTCACAATCAATCAGGTCTACTTATCAAACCATGGCATGTTGGATTTGACCCATTATAGGATCTTGTCTCCCATATTTTTGTATGGATTCATCTCCTTAGACTACCCATGGAATTTTAGAGACTTGATATTCTTCATTCCATAGAAATTATCATTGGAAAACCCTTGGGCCCCTCCCATCAGACTCTTGAGAGAAAGGTTACTATGTATGCCCATATCTATGTATAAATTTATCTTAATAATTTTTTACCTGATTCTTTAGAAATTTGATTAGGAAATATGATATGGATCCAATAGGTGGATTATGAAGCCCTTTTGTTCAAATGTCATATTTTTCATGATTATGGGAATCTTTAGAGAAATTACCCAAAATGTGTCTTTGAGACTCCTCCTCAACAAGGTGCTCCTAAGATGAAAGTGAATGGAGATACAAAAGGAAAAGCATCAGTTATTGTTGAACCTGATTCAAATGATTTTATTTCTATGCAGTCTTGTAATAGAGGAAGAATGAATGTTCATTTTTTTTCTAAGGCGATCTCAAGTAACAAATTTGATATATTAGAAAGCTTTGAGGATAAGAATGCAATGAATCAATTTGTTGCTAAATCTGACAAAGAAATGCATGCATCAAATTTAGGTAACAATTTATTACCCTCTAATTCAATTATTCCTCTTGAATTTCATGGCCCTTTATTGGTTGGTAAGGATTATATTTTTGGTCACCTTGATGGGGATGTCAATTTTGAAGAATCTTTGGATACACATGCAATTGAGGAGTCTTTGCCTTCAAATTTGATGCAAAAGGAGACAAATAAATTCAAGTAATTATCAAACTATACTTGATAAAGGGACAAAAGATGAGATGAAAAATAAAGTCCCCCTCTTGTCAGGGCTCCAACAAAAATAATTAAAAAGGGGGTTTTGATAAGGATTCAAAAGTAGGGAGAAAAAAGATCAAGATAAGGTTAAGCTGATTGGGGAGTTAATAGAATCAAGTGTTATTAAAACAATTGACACTCATTTCTCTAACCGTTCAAAATGATTATACTATCTTGGAATCCTAGGGATTTGAGTATCATCCCTAGACATCTTATCCATGAATATAGACCAAATATAGATTTCTTTTAGGAAAAAAAGTTATCTATGGAAGATATGACACATATTACCTATAGAATTTGGCAAGGTGGTCAGTGTCTTTGCATTGGATCCCTTGGTAATTCTAGAGGATTGGCTTATTTTTGGAATCCTTGCAACATTACCCTGTCTTGGTGTTTTGGGAATAGAAATTCAATTTTTTTGGTGGTATCTTGATTTGGTATAGATGAATCTCTCTTGCTCACAAATGTATGTGTGCCTTTATAAATTTTAGGTAAGGTTCACTTTGGGCCCATGTTAGATTTATTTATTCTTTAGATCATTCTTTCCCTTGGATTTTAGTAGGGGATTTCAATGCAATAGCTAATTTAAATGAGAAAAAGGGGGGAATTGATTATCTTGGTCCTTCTTCTACTCTATTAAGATAGAATGTCTCCTTCCTTAATTTGGTAGATGTGGTTCCTAGAAATGGTAAATTCACCTAGATCAACAAAAGATGTGGAGCTAACTCAATTTTAAAAAGATTGGATAGGTTTTTGGTCTCATATCACTAGATTGGGGATAGGTGGGCTTCTTTTTCAAAATTCCTAGATTGGAAAGGTTATGACCATTGTTCAATCAAATTCTCTTCTTCAATCTTTAGTCTCCCAAAGTATCCTCCATTCAAGTTTCAACTCACATGGCTTTAGGCTTCAGAGTTGTTTAAACTCATACAAAGTTGGTGGGATAAAGGAAATCCTACTTTTGGGACAATGATGTATTCCTTTTTCAAAAGGATTCAATTTGTTAAATACAAGCTTAAGAGATGGAATAAATACTCCTTTAGAAATATTTTCCATTCAAAATTTTCTCTTCAAAATAATCTTGAGAAAATTTCTTACTAGATTAGAGATGAAGGTTTGATTATGGAGCTTTTAGAGGAGGAAGTTTCTCGTTCTAAAGAATTAGCTAGATGGGATCTTAGGAAATATTTTTAAAGAAATAGAAATACTATATAGATTGGCTTCAGGAAGGTGACAAGAATATATCTTTCTTCCAAAATTTTGTAAAAGATCAAAGGAGTGGAAATGTTCTTGTTTCCCTCATCTCGATGTAGGGCAATAAGTTATCCTCTTTCTAGGACATTTCCAAGGAGGCTATTAGATACTTTTCTTCTTTGTTCACAAAGTAGGATTATCAAGCCTTGGAAGAAGAGAGACTCATCCTTGAGTGTATCCCCTATTTAGTATCTAAATATATGAATGACACTTTTGTTGAACATATCCTTAGAAGATCTTGAAAAGGTGGTATTCCAGATGAAGAAAGACAAAGCTCCTAGCTCAGATGGTTTTTTTGTAGAATTATTTCAAGTATTTGAGAGATTCTGAAATTTGATCTATTAGAGGTAGTAAGAGAATCACAAAAAAATTAATAGATGTTTTATAAAATAGTCACAAAAAATATTGCAAAAAGGTTAAATAAATGTCTAGGTTCTCTTATTTCTCTTGAATAAGGAGGATTTTTGGAAGGATGATAAATTATTGATGGTATTTTGGTTGCTTTTGAATCCATTCATTCTATGTATGGTGCTAAGGAGAAGGCCATGTTCATTAAACTTGACATGTGTAAGGCCTATGATAGGGTCAATTGGTCATTTATTCATAATATTTTGATAGCTTTTAGGTTCAACTCAAAATAGATTGATTGGGTTATGATTTGTGTGATCTCAACTTCCTTTTTTATTCTTATCAATGATATCCCATAAGCTCCTTCCTCTTTATCCAAAGGTCATAGAAAAGGAGACCTTCTATCTCCATATTTGTTTATTTTGATGATTGTAGGTTGAGTAGGCTGTTGAAGCATTTTAAATTGATTGGGCTTATTCAAGGATAGTCCTAGACTCAATCTTGGTTATCAAACTCATTTGTACTTTGTAGATGATATTTCCTTGATGGGTATGGCTAAAATTGATGATGCAATAAGTTTTAGAAGAGTTCTAAACATCTACTTATTTTTTTGGAACAAAAAATTGATGAGGAAAATCAAGCATTTATTTCCTCCATACTCCTAAGGCTATTCAATGTCAAATTGTAGGAATTCTTTATTTCCAAATTAGGAGTTTTCCTTTGGAATATTTAGGAATTCCTCTCTCAACTAGTAACCTTAGAAGAGAACACTAAAAAAACTATTTTAGATAAATTTCATAGGAAAGTAAGCCATTGGACCTTTCATTGGTTATCCTTTGCTAGTAGAATGATTCTTTTGAAATCAATTTTGCAGCCCTTGTCAATATATATTCTTGATTTTAGCATCCCCCAAAAAAATTCTCAAGGAGTTTGATGCTCTTTCTTGAAAATTTCTCTACACTAGAAATTTAGACTCTCTAAAATGGAGCCTTGTGAGTTGGATATTATGTGGCATTCCGAGAGAGTTGGGGGCTTGGGTATTTATCATTTTGAGCTCAATTTCCAAGCCTTATCTACCAAATTATTTTGGAGATGGTGCAAGAATATTGAGCAGCCCTAGGCCAATATTTTGAATTTCAAATATTTGGGAGGGGTGGTTGTAGAAGATGTTCCATGGATAGAGTTGAATGGGAAAGGGTCAATTATTTGCAACACTTTAAAAAAGGGAACTTTTCTTAATAAGCAGGGTCTATTATGGATTATTAATAAAGACAACATTCTTTTATTTTGGGATGACTCTTAGGACAATCATTCTCCTATTATCTCTTATTTTCCCCATCTTCAACCTCTTCATGATATCTTTTTAGCAGCTAGGTGGTCTAAGGTGGCTAACTTTAAATGTAGTCATTCCATGTAAAGAGCCTTGCTTCATGGTTGGAAGGATCCAAAAACTTGGCCTAAAGGAGGTTTGATGGAAGACAAGGAAAATTTCTCTTCAATTTTGGCTAATAGATTGTGTAGCCTTTTGAAGGATCCACATATTCTTGCTTAAGGATTTAATCCTAAAGTTGAGTATTTTGTTAAGTTTGTTTATCATTCTTTGGTAATGTAAAAAGGAAGATGTGTGGATTTTCCTAGATGGGAGAGAATTTGGAACAATATTGGCTAATCGAAGTGTAATTTATTTTTAAGGCTATTGAGTCAAAACAAGTGCCTCATTTGGGAGAATAATAACTAAGTTTGGTGGAAACTTAAACCTAAATCCCAACTCCTCATAGTTCAGATCCTTTTTTCTTCTATCACTTCACCATCTTTATCCTACATTGAAATTTGCACATGAATCCATGCCTGGGATGAGAAATGGTATTTCAAAGGTTTCAATGTGTTTGTCTAATCTCTTCAATGGATGGAAGCTTGGTCTAAATCCTGGAACCAATTATGATAACCTTTTGAATACACATTTAAGGGGGAAGTGGGGGAATAGATTCAAGGTTGTTGATTGCTTAGCCAAATTTTGGAAAAGTGTATGGTTGGCATGTAGAGAATTAGGGAGATCTAGACCAATTGTGTCAAAATCTTGATCAAATTCTTTATAAGGACAAAAGGAATTAATATTGGTAGGCCAAGATTGGAGGTGATAAGGACTATTGGGAGTGTTGCTCTTTTATGAGTTGTGTAGAGATCTCGTGTGGATTCTTTTTCTGCTTTGTATTATGGTGGTTGTGGCCATCTAGAAGTCTCTATGGTTCCTGCAATTAAGCCTTTATGAATATAATTTTTATTTTTATCCAAAAAAATAATAATTACTAAAATTAATAAATAAAGTAAATGCACTTTATCACAAATGACCCTTGGGGATTCATCGTTGTATTTTATGCTCAAAATTGTGCTAGATCATGATTGTAGACTATTGAATCAATTATATATATCTCTCATCCATTTATACTTTGTGTGAACGATGTGTAAATTTTTAGATTTGTCCTTTGATCCCCATATTCAACCTGAATAGTTTTGATATTAAAAATCCTTTTTCCCTTAGCTGTCTAAATATGATGATAGTGATATATACTAGTAGAGTTTGATGTGGTAGGTGTAGGAGGCAACTTGATTCCCCCTTTTTTTCTTATTCAAACACTAGAAATTGACTCAATTTCATGTACAAATTTAAAGATATACCAAATAATTGTGATCTTCTTATTCTCTTTTAATAATGATGCAACATGTGATTGAGTAATCTTTCCAGATGTAACCTAGACAATTAGAATGAATTAGGGTTTATATTTTTATTCAAAAACATAGCATGTAACTTTAGCATTCCATTCTCAAGTCTCAAGTAATGAATAGTAGGAAGGGGTTTTACCTAGGCCCATATTTTAAATTTGAATTTGAAAGTTCAAGGGTCAAATCCATAGTAGAAGATCTAAAGTAGGTTCAAATTAATAGTCATAGATTCAACCCAATGTAGAGAATTAGTAAACTATAAATCAAATTTAGGCCCTCTATATGTATGGTGTTTAGTTTAATTTAATATCATGTTATGTGTTGGGTCCTAAAATCACAACTCCATAAACTTAGATTATTATCCTATCCTCAAGCCTAGGGATTTTTCTTCACAAAGATAAAGCAAGAACTCATCAATAAAGTGTGGATGATTAAAGGCCAATTGTTGAGAGTGGGTTATTCTCTCCTTCATTTTGGGCTTAACTAAATCCATAAGGATATTCATAGAGGTACCCTTAACAATACATTAATCACATAAATCATGGACATGACTACAGTTGCAACAACTAAACCCATTGTACACTTTACCCTAATATTTTTCATTAGGCCAAAGACTAAATAGCTACTTCTAAAACCTTGATAAATTTGATATCTACACCCTTGCATATGCACCTAAATATGACAACAATATTATATCCCTACAAGTGAATACTAAAATTCATACACAAATTTAAGGTGTATCCATGAGTGATATGATTCTCTAACAAACTCAATAGTTTGTGCCCACTTAGAATGAGCCCTAAGTTATAATATTAAATCATGGTAGTATGTAATACTCTAATATATTCCTAATATAGTAAGGAAAAATGAATGATCAAATAAAAGATGCTTAGCTTCTCACCAGTTAAATTGGTACCTACTTTGTTGGGCAATAGAATGATAACATATACAAAGCATAAGTAGAACCAGATGTGCATTGCCATAAAAATTATACATAGTACTTCATGTGAATGAACATACTTAATAATCCATCTCAATACAACAAAAAACCCTATAAAACAAAGGAAAGATCATCACAAAAGCTTTACAATGAAATTAGAAGTTGTCACACTTTCATTTAACCCCTCCTATATTCATGCCAAAAAAGATGTGGCAATAGGGGATCTAAAATGAGGTTTGAGCACCCCTTGAATGATATATAGATTACCAGGAGGCATACCACTTACACATATTATTATCATTTAAAAACTTGTCCTATGAATTGTGAGTATACCCATTCCCTTCTAAACTAGATATGCATCACTTGATGCTCTAAAACTAGCTTGAGATCATGCTTATAGTCAAGAAAATTCCTTAGCAAGTAACCCTTATTACACAAAATCAATGTGCATATATATATAACAATTACCATGATGCCATCATATGATTTGTAAGTAACATGGAAGTTCTACAAGTCAAATACAATAAATGTGCAACATGAAAACCTATAATCAAATCATCCTTATATCCATCACTGGATGACCTATGGTAGTAAAATTGCTTAATCAAATGAGTACCTTGACACCCTACATATAGATTAATAATAACTAGGTTTTAATTACAACATTCATGTCAATCATCTTCATCCTACATTGAAATTTGCACATTTGCCTGGGATGAGAAATGGTCAGAGGTTTCAATGTGTTTGTCTAGCTTCAAGGGGTCAAATCCAACCATTAATAACCAACAGTAGAATTTAGGGGAGTGGGTGAGGCATTAGAGAATTACCAAAATCTAGTGTGAAATCGGAGTTTAGATGTGCAAATGTTCATGGAAAATTGAAATTTTGTTAGAAGCAATGTGACAAGAAAGTCCATAAAGGTGAATTTGAAGAAATACAAAAGATTTAGGATACGGAAGAAAGTAAAGGACAATGCCAAGCCAAAATTTGACCAAGGGGACTCATTGAAGGAATTCTCATATCAATTATTAGTGATGGGAAACAAGAGCTAAGACAACTAAGAAACATCAAACTTAGATAAATTTACACTCAAGTTATAGTATGTTATAATATTGTGTATCAAATTTTATGTAGACACATGACACTACTACACTAGTCATTACATATTGGGATAAAATAGATCAAAGTGGGCCCATAACAGAAGGAAAAATGTAATGTGTGCACTTTTCACCCCAACAATAGTATTGTAGATATTAAAAGTGTGAACCTATTAGAAAACAATGATGAAGAAATATTAAATACCTAACTACTAACAATTATTAAAATGATGATTAATAATATTTTTTTGGTTAGAACCTTTCCTTATTAACTTTAAAAAGAGCTCCAAAAATTATTTAATTCCAATCCCTTGTTCTTATTGAATTTTATGAGTGCTTACAAATTTCAACAATCTTTTAAATAACTTTTTATAGCCAAACTTTTAAATTTCCCAAAGAGCTACTATCTATTTTCCTTAACCTAATAAAACAACTAGCTTTTCATAATAAAGAACTTCATAAGAACAATTAAATTTATAAATTTTACAATTATAAATCAGCTCTCTTATATATATATATATATATATATATGTGTGTGTGTATGTATTTTTAAAATTTATAATTAAATTAAAAAATTAAAATTTAATAAAAAATTTAAAAAATAACAAAACTCAGATTAAGAGTAAGGGATATTTTTGAAGGCTAATCTTATTGTTTAAGCAAATTTTGAATGTAGTTATCCTTCAAACACTACCCATAAATGTTAATATAGTGTAAAATTAAATCTAAAACATGAAAATATAAGAATATATTGTATATAGAATAATAATTTAATTAGATTTTTGTTGTTTTCTTGAAAATTTATCTTTTATTTAATATAGAATTAAATATATTTAATTAAATTTTATAAAGAAAATATAATTACACAATTAAAAAACTTCAAATCCATATCTTTAATAAATTAGGGGAGAGGATCCAGTAGTTGAGCACTCTAACTTTGAGCTTCTAATTATTACGCTAAGAGGCATATTACAATGGCATCCATCAAAAAGAAAAATTCAATGTAAGGAAAAATTCTTTAAATTGAATTTGACATTCAAATGACATGCAGCTAGCATAACTACAATCATACATTTTTCCAAACAAATTTAAATAGATTTAAAGCATATTTAAAAATGATTTTAAATCGATTTGATATCTTATTTACTCTAAAATACTTATTTTTTATATCATAATCAATTTTATAATGATTTCATTTTTATTGTTATTAATACTCAAATTCAATATTCATAATTGTAATTAATTTAATTATAGTAACTATTATAATAAATTAGTATTTATATAACATTATTATTATATCATAATCAATTTTATAATGATTTCATTTTTATATATTCAAATTTGATATTAATAATTGTAATTAATTTAATTATAGTATATTTATTTTATTTTTATTTATTTTTCAATATTTTTTAGTTTTTTTGTTTTGTTTTTAAAGCAATTTTAAATATGTTTTATTCACAACTTTCTTTAGACTTTCTTATCTTTGAATTCATGAAGACCTCTATTAAAAGAGGTTGTTGAATCATAACCATTTCAAAACTTCGCGGTTGCAGGTTTGGCTTTATTCTTCTGCAGTTGGTTTGGCTTTACATTTTTTGGATTCACTTGAGTTTAGCTATCGCAAATTTGGCTTTAGTCCTGTTGAAACCAATTGCATTGTTATAATCTATTGTTACAGTAAAACAAAACAAATATTCAAAGAGTCGTAAGGTTTATTGTTTTTTATATGTGGTTGTTTTATTATTGAGTGGGATGGAAAGTCTCCCAAATTGAGTCTGTTGGACTTGCTAGGGCTCATTTGGTTTGGAACTTGGCAAGGTTACATTTTCTTAATACGCGCTAGAATCAAAACTAGGGTTTGGCTACCTTATCTTGTATCTTTGTGAAGAAAATACATAAATTTAATCTTTGATCTTATCTTAATTGACAACTATATCCTATTTGTTTAAAGAAGAAATTGGACATATGTATTGAAAATCAAATTATAATTCAAATCAATCAATTCAAATTTCACGAGGAACTCATAAGACAACTAAGCATCTTTGTGTTTAACCTCTAATGTGTTATTGAGTCTTTTTTGGCTTTATTTCATTATTGAGTCTTTCCGCTTGATTTATTTTGCTCATATATTATTTGATTGATTGAAATGGTGATAGCATATGGGCAGTTACTGTTGTTTTGAATAAGTTGATGAAAATAGGCACATCAAGATAAGATAACTCTCAGCGTATTTTATATATATTAATATTTAGTATATGTATGCTAGTTATCAGAAATTTCAAATCACTCCCAATTTTTTACAGCAGCTTACTTGGCAAGTCCCTTGCTTATAATTAAGGTTTAGCATGCTTTTTGTCAAGGTGTCCAAAAAGACCCAAAAAAAAAAAAGTGAGACCAATACTTGTGCATTCACAGCATGTTTTATTGAACGCTGATGTGGAATCACATGATTGGTTGATTTTTAGATCAAAAGAATACATTTTGTTTAATTATGGGTAGTCATCATCAACACTAATAACTTTAAAGTCACAACTATTGGTCCAATATTGATAAAAATATTGGACATTATATAAACAACTACTATCACAACTATTGAAACATGCTCAAATACTGGATCCTCTCCCTAGATAATCTAAAATTTTAACTGTGTATAATAGCTCAAAAAAGGTAGAGCAAAGCAGCAAAAATATCAAAACAAATCAAATTTGGTGAATCAACTCAAAATTGGAGGCGAAAGGAAATAATGCAGATGACCACAAGGGAAGCGATTGGAAAACAAAGACAAATATTGCTAAGGTGTGGATTGATGTGTCAAATCCTACAGACAAGGATGCAGGGGAATTGGAATCTATGACATTGATCACAAGATTTCTAGGTAAAAGATTCACCAAAAGATATATCAATGACTGGGTTTCCCAAAATTGGAATGCAATTCCTATACTGAATTTCATGCCAAAGGGGTTGTTTGTGGAAGTGTTCCAATCAGAAGAGGAAAGAAACAAAATTCTAGATGTATCTATCTGTTTCTGGATTTGATTGTGTTAAATCTTTTTTCATCGACGTTTTGGATCACATTTCGTGATCATCAGAATGGTAGGGAGCAAGAGGAGAAAATCCTCTCTATCATCCTGATGATGGATCATGGAGTGTGATCCTAAACATGGATGAAAAAAACTTTAACACAATCAAATCCAAAAATAAATAGATACATGCAATAATATGAATTGTGAAAATTTATTATCATTAATTCATATTATTAAAATTCTAGATATCGATGGATGGATCATGGAAGTACAGTTCATATTTATACTTACAAAAATGGCAGCGCAATTTCAATCCGTTAGAATATTCTCTATCTGATGGACCAATATGGCTGAGACTGTATAACTTACCATATGAGTATTGTACTAGGAAGTGCTTGGCTAAAATGGGAGATAGGTTTGGGCAAACAATTGAGATCGATCTGTGCGACAACGAAACAAAATCTTGGTGGTCGCAATTCAGGAAATCCCAAAAGGGATACATCTGTTTGTTAGGGAAAATCGATTGATACAGGCTATTGAAATTAAGATTCCAAAGGATTATTGCCTAAAATGTAAGGCTAGAAACCACTCAGAAGAAAACTACTGCAAATTTCCTAGAAGCTTCAAAAATGAATGGAGAGAAAAAACTATGAATCCAAAAAAAATGAAAAATAGAAAGAAGAAAGTGCGGAGAAAGAGAATGGTAATGATCATCAGTCTTCGACAATAAAAAATCAGAGAAAGAATATGAAAAGAATAAAAAAATATAAAGATTCAAAGGAATTGGACAATGCACAAATAGAAATCAACAATATTTTAACTATGTCCACCATGATTGGAGAGTCCAACAAATATATTGATCTTCCCTCAAACAAAATGGAAACCCCTAATAAGATGGAAGCGACTAGGGAAAATGAAGAAATGGAGATTGAATTGGACTAGAGGAAGAAAAAAGGAGGAGGATGGACTCGATATTGTGGAGACTCAACATAAGTCAAACTACACACAAGATAGGGGAGAGGACACAGTAGTTGAGCATGTTTCAATAGTTGTGATAGTAGTTGTTTATATAATGTTCAATAGTTGTGACTTGACTACCCATAATTAAACAAAATGTATTCCTTTGATCTAAAAAGCAACCAATCATGTGATGCCACATTAGCGCTCAACTACCCATGATGTGAATGCACAAGTATTGGTCTCACTTTTTTTTGGGCCTTTTTGGACACCTTGACAAAAAGCATGCTGATGTGGCATCATATTTGATGATGTGGCCTTGAAACGAAAATTATAAGCAAGGGACTTGCCAAGTAAGCTACTGTAAAAAATTGAGAGTGATTTGAAATTTCCATGTAGGATTTTGAGAAGCGTGAAGTTAGGGTGCACAACTACTGGATCCTCTCCCCTACTCAATATAGGAGGAAGTAGAAAGTCAAGAAGAAAAACAAATAAATAAAAAAGAGAAGAGGACGCAAGAGAACAAGGGCTATCAAATATAAAGGAAGGAATATTTGCTAAGATCTAAGGGAGGTGGCACCTCCCTTAGAGAGCCATGAAGATCACTATGTGGAATGTTAGGGGATTAAACGTCCCTAATAGACACCTTTTTTTCAAGTGCCATATTGAAATTGTGAAAACAGACATTATTAATGCAAGAGACAAAGCTAAATGGGAAAGATGCTGAAACTTTTATGTTACATTGGAGAAATCGGCAGGGAACACGAGTTGATGCTATCGGAAGATCTGGAGGATTAATCATTCTTTGGAATCCAAGGAAGGTGGTTATCAAAGATTATGATCTAGCATAGAATCATATTATTTGCAAGGTATGTGACTACTCCTCAAAACTACACTTTTTTTATTTAATATCTATGGGCCAACAAAAATAAAGGACAAGGCTAAATTATGGGATACAATTGCAACAAAAATGCATCAATTCTTGAACCTAAAAATAATCTTGGGTGGAAATTTTAATGTCATATTAGACTTAAAAGAAAAAAAGGGTGGCTCAACCATCAAAACCACAACAATGAGAATTTAAAAAAAAAAAAAATCAACAATCTAATTGATGTGGTAATAAAAAATGGATGGCACGCCTGGAATAATCAACGGATGGGATTTGCAAATATCACAAAATGTTTAGATAATTTTTTACAATTTGTGAACTGGCTTAACTCAGATACGTTGTGGGAGGCTTTAGTGCTACCATCTTTAGGATTGGATCATTATCCTATGGTGCTTGAGTTACTAACTAACAAACCCCCTACCCAATGATGTTTCAAATTTGAAAAGATGTTAAGAAATGAAGATTTGGCTCGTTCTATTGTTGATTGGTGGTGATTGGTTATTCCTGGGTATGGCACCAAAAGTTTCCAATTTATAGAAAATTTGAACACAATTAAAGGAAATTTAAAATTTTGGAACATAATAGTTTTTAAGAACAACTTCAAAGAAAAATAAGGTTGGAAAGTGAAATGGAGACCCTAAATCAGAAAGTAATCACACAAGGGATGGTGAATGTAGAATTTTTGGAAGAAAAAAGACTGATAGCTAAGCATACAAAAATCCTTGCGAGGGAAGAGATATATTGGAAAAACAAATCAAGAGAATTGTGGTTGATGGAGGGGGATATGAACACAAGTTATTCACATAACACAACCAAGGTAAAATGAATCAGGAATCAAAATGAAGGAATAAAAAATAGCAATTTGATTATATTGGAAAATGAACAAGATATTCAAGATGACGAAATAAAGTTTTTCTAGTGCCTATTTGTGCCTAGTGATGAGGTTGTACAAATAAACATGGAGGAAATAATAAGGGAGATACCAAATACAATTACATAGGAAAAGAATCAAATATTGATGGCACCATTCACAAAAGAGGAGGTCAAAAAGGCCACATTTGAACTACATCTGGATAAATCACCCGAATTAGATGGGTTCCCAACAATATTCTATCATCGGTGTTAGGAATTTATAGGAAACAAAGTATGGGAGATTGTCGAGGATTATAGGAAGAATCACAAATTTGTGAAGAAATTAAACAATTACACTAATAGCTCTAAAATAGGAGGATGTCATTTCATTTGTGGACTTTAGACTAATATCTCTATGCAATATAATATATAAGATAATATCCAAAGTAATGGAAAATATATTGAAGATGGTTATGCATGGAATCATCTCCCTAGAACAAAGCAGTTTCACTCCAGGGAGAGAAATAATGGAAGGAATAATCATTATAAATGAAGTAATCCATTCAATAGAATCAACAAGACAAGAAGGTATGATACCCAAAATAGACATAAGCAAAGCATATGATAAGGTAAATTGGAATTTCCTAATGAAAATTATGGAAGTATTTGAATTTGAGACAGCTCGGTTGGAATGGATTTATGGGTGTTTATCTACAATTAGATATTTGGTGTTGATCAACAACACCCTATTATGCCTTGCATAAATCTCTATTTTATTTTGTGAAA